>CABEEJ010002432.1:0-37532 GCA_901482245.1 Timema douglasi
AGTGAGTCTACACCGGCGAAACGAACGATAAAGAGTAATAAAGTACTGATAGAACTGTTCTAACAAGTCGAAACGAACAAAACTTTGGTCTCTGATCAATGGGTAAATCAAAATGGAAGCCGCGACAAAAACAGGTGGAGGAATCCTATCTGATATTGTTAAAAAAGTAGCATTTGCCAATTATGTAAGTTTTTTCGAATGCATTTAATTATCCACACAGAAATAATGTAACTATGCACATACATTCCTTGTTTATCCAGGATATGGTAAACATTCTTATTCGAAATAATGATTCTAAAAGTAGACCACACTGTTTCAGTAGTTGTCTAACCTGTAAACTATGTCTGCGTGGGAACTTAAGTGTTTTCCTAGAAAATTGCGGCAATTTAAAAACACCCTTGATTAAACAGCTTGGGCCCTGAAGAATTTTGTGCAAAGTTAATTAAAATATTTGATAAATAAACAACATATGTAGGCATTTAAATTTAAAAATGGTTTAAATAATGTTGTTGTATACTCTTATGTTTAATTGCAGTTTTACTATCACTCGGCTGATTGAACCACGCCTACATTAGGATGTTTATATGTATACGAGCCGATCTTGGCTCTTTTTTGTAAACAACTTCTGAATAAATAAAAAAAAATGAGCAAAACTATTAATTTTTTGGGAATATTTATCACTAATTTTTTCCCCATCCTGTATTCAGCAGCAATAATTTTTGTATTATCTCATATTTATCTTTATATATCCTATAATTGAGTCCTTTTAGCAAAATCATGGAAGTGTTTACCACACATTGAAACTTCATTTGAAGGAAATTATGAGGGAAACTTCCAGGGTGTGAACATTTTGACTAAACCTTATATATCAAAAAGAATGGATAGTTAGTGATAAGCGATTTGAAAATACCATGTTTTTTTTATTGTGGGAATGGTAGCAGAAAAATTGTAAGAAAGTGATGAAGTTCTGGATACAGCACAGCGGTGTGAACATTTTGACTAAACCTTATATATCAAAAAGAATGGATAGTTAGTGATAAGCGATTTGAAAATACCGTGTTTTTTTTATTGTGGGAATGGTAGCAGAAAAATTGTAAGAAAGTGATGAAGTTCTGGATACAGCACAGCTGTAAAAGGCAAATATCAGTCACATTGAAGGGTGCTGACATACTGAAAGCTGTGTAGAACAACAGCAGGCGACCACATCCACAGCCAATCTTCTATTGAAATGATTTAAAGTGCAGAAACAAAAGAGCCTTGATAAATTCTTTCAAAGTTTAGTAACTTATTTTAGTCCGTCAATACAAGTATGTTTTGCCACACATTTTTTGTATCCCTTATCGGCTCTCCGTGATATTACATGTAGTCCAAGTTTCTGGTAATACGAGCTATTCCGGCTCTTATCTAACCTGAACTATTGAGACATTACTGTATTTAGACCGGAAACAACACCTGAAGACCCTGCAGCCACATTATATTAATGTTATATATTTAGGTTGTTAGTTTTGATTATTACTTTTGTTATTATTATTATTATTATTATTATTGTTAGGTTAAGTTAGTAGTAGGTGGTGGTTTTAGTAGTAAGTAGACCAAGTGAAATCCCCGATAGGGCACCTCCCCAAGTGGAGGATAGGGGGATGCTTGCCCTCGATGCGGCTTCCGTCGATCTGGGGACTATAAGATCCAGAGGGCAGTGTAACAGCCAACGGGGCAGGGTCCTGAGGGCATAAAATGCCTGGGGCGGACCATCTAGTAGAATAGAAAATTATAAAGTAGGAATTTAGGACAACTAGTTTAAGTGTTACTTTCTATACTCAAATTTTGTAAAATTATACAAATAAATTGAGTAGACAAAACATTGTAAGTAGAAATAGGTCCTGAGTTACATACTAAGTATCAGGACAGATATGTAAGGATGAATAAATAAATGTATTTGGACAACAACCAAATCAAAGATTCACGTTTCTGATATGTACATTTTTTAAGATGCAATGCTTGATAGTCATGTTTTAAGGATATGAAAGTTAGGAATTTAGTAAAAACAATTATTAGATAAAACTGCGTATTTGAGCCTAACTATCTTTCTTTTATTATGAAATACACAAATTTAAAAACTAACAATGTGGTTCCTTACATAGCAAGCGTCCACAAATACCAACAGTCAATAATTAAGTGATACAATAAATAATACATATGTTTTAAATATCTTTCCAGCTTCCTCTTTTAACTCGAGCAACAGCAGAGGATTATGATGCGACCCCTGGCTACATGCTTGAAGAAATCAAATGTAGGCTTATGTATTTCTATATAACTTGTAATTTCAACAACAAAATAGTATCATTGGTGAATAGTGTCTAGCATTGTTTTCCATACAAGGATTTAACATTGTTGAATTTAACCATACATATTCATCTAATTTATTGGAAGTATTTAAGGTCCACTTTCTGAACCGACTGATTATATCAGCACACAACTTACAGACTAACTTAAATCTTAGACACAATACCCATCCCCCATCTGTTAATTCATCAATGTGAAAAGGAAAACCCATATTACACTAAATATTATGAATTTTTTCTACCATGCCAGGATTCAAACCTGGGCTCCCTAATCCCAGAAGACAAGCACATTATTGACTGGGCTAAGGTGTCAGACTTACGCCCATAAAACATATTGATAAACGGCTTGAAATAATACAAATAAAATCAATCTTCAGGTTCTATCTATAAATAAAAATAACCAATATTTATATATATTATACTAATTTTTGTTTGTGGCCAACTATATTTCTGAGTTATTTTAATTACTATTGAGTTATGTTTAAATAATGCTCAGATTAAAATGTAAAAACTATACACCTGGTTCAATTAGGATAATATTGTGCTCTCAACTAATTTGATTAATATGTAACGATAGTTTTTCATAATCAGCCATCACCTTTCATTCAAATCTTCATAGCCAAAAGTTGTCAGAATACCTCAACAGAAGATTGGAAAAACCGTCAGCTTGTGTGAAAATGAAGGTTTGTGTCTGTCGATGTTCTATTATTTTATACTTGAAAAAGTTATTTTCACATTTCAAGCTACTATACACTTAGAAGAAAGAAAAAAAGCACGGAGAAAGTATATTTGTAATTTATTTAGACCTACTAACAACTAACAATGTTCAAAAGTTGATGCCTTTAAATTAGGAGTTGGGTCGAATTACATATTTCACAAATCTGAATTTTAAAAAAAATCTCAGAGGGGAATAGAAAATTACTGTAATGAAATAATATAAATTATAAATATTATGGTAACTAAATGTTAATATTTTTTTACTACAATCCATTCATTATAAAGTTCATACATTCACTTAAATGCTAAATTAATGGTCTGGGGCCAGGTTGTTAAGTTTGTCTGATAATTATTATGTTGGTTTGGTTTTGAACCAATAGCTAGAATAGGAGCTTTAAAATCAATTCTAATTGAAATTTTTTATTTTAAGGATTTGAGTCTCAAATCTTGAATATCCTTAAGGATTCAAGGATGTGAGGATTCGAGGATCTCATTCCTACTTTAAATACAACCGATCAAAATGTCTAGATCAATGTTTCCAGGTGCTGAAAATAATGCATCATTTGATACAAAACGGACACCCGAGTTTTACTGAACAACTAAGGAAGAGTGATGGTTCTTTAAAAATGGCGACAATGTACAATGGTCTACCAGACCCGTTACTAGGATCAAGTCCTTACGAGGCAGTTAGGAAAAAAGCACAGGTATAAACAGAGGTTATTTCTTTAACACTTAGAACTATATATATATATATGTCATTGAAACCCTTTCTGAGGGTAATTTAATTTCTGTAGTGCAAGAGTTTTTAAGCCTGTAAATGTGTTACAAATTACCGACAACTGACAATGTTGCATACACTGCAGCACACTTCACAAGTGGACAACTAAAGATATCGTACAAGTTAGAGGTTAAATATAGGACCTTTTCAAGGTCTAGGAATATTTAGAGTTCCTGTGGTTAGTTACCATGTTCAAATTATCAGATTTTGTAAATAATTGTATGTATGTATGTATGTATATATGTATATACCACCTCATGTCATTAAATTAGTTAGTTTTAGAGTAGTCATCTCTAGTGTATTTATTTAATTGTGTGTGTGCGCTCATCCTCAATAACATGGTGACCAGAAATAACATTATTAAAGTCATATGCTCAGCAAAAGAGGATTCAAATTGTTGACCAACTGACTGGTAGGTTGCAGCCCTAAACAACATATAAGTGGAGGCCAGGGGAGGAGGGCCGAACAGGATGGGTCTAGACTCACTAGGCTCTTACAAGAATGAAATCGACCATAACTTTTTTTCTCTCCAAAGAGTGTGTAGAATTAGTATTAATGGTGGCCTGAACATTTACTAAACATATTTCACTCAACTTATCACAGAATGTTTCGCATACATTTCCGTATCGTTTGTCTTGGTGAGACCCGTACCTGTGGTCATGCAGTCTAAGGCGCCAGATTCTATTAGACTGTATTACTGTTGACTGGAAGGTTGGGCTTTGAATTCCCGGCTATTGCAGTGAGTGAAAAGTAAAAATAATTGCTAGGAGATGCGCTGCAGACATTTTTCCAGCTGCGTGCTTTTTATTTTTCAATAAAACACACATACTTTAAATTCATTACATCCAATGAGAGGTACAAATCTATTTATAATAGATTGCCAATGGTAAACAATTGTGCAATGCATATTATTCCACAAAAATAGATAGAGACTTTAAGTACATTTTATTTATTTACTCATAACAACAATGGTACATGCTTCAGTGGCCGAACAGTCTTAAGGCATCACTCTAGTGCTAGACTGCTTATAATGATAAGATCAAGGTTTGAATCTCGGTCAGGTCTACTGGGGATGATTTTTTTTTTTATAAATGGTTCCCCACTCTCCTTCCACGCAAATGCGTTATCATACATTTGTGTAACCTGAACAGGTAGTAACGCACGGTGGTAAAGTCAGTCTATTGTGAGCTTGATACCGAAACTTTGTGACCACTGGTGCTGGTAGGTTGGAGAATAATTAAAGATCAGTCTTTTTTTTTTGTCACTGTGACTTACTACCTGTTATATACATATGTAGTTATTACACCATTATTTTAGAGATGAGAAAGGTTTAATTTAGAGGAAATGTACCCAGATTTTATGGAAGGAGAGTGAAAAACCATATATGGGAAATCCCGCTTCAGTCCACCCAACTGGGATTCGAACCCTGATATAGACAGTCCTATCTATCGTGAGATGGCCGCTAAAGACCATTCGACATTTGACCGCCAAAGCGAGTCAATCATGGTTAATACTGGCATTAGGGAATCATATTTATATATAAAAACGTTAACCAAGTAATGGTGATTTCTCAGGAAGTCCTAGAGACGCTATTCGACCCAGCGTTGATTCACGACAAGCAACTCGCTACCGCGCAAGAAAAGTCAAAGTTACAGCTGGGAGGTCTGGGTTCTAGCGGAACTTCCGCCGGGAAATACGAGGGGTTTGGGAGTAGTCCTGTGGATAAAAAAGGTGAGGGACGAATTGTTAATTTATATTTTTACAGTGATATGTTAACACTTAAAACAATTCAGTCTAGTAACTAGTTAGTGCAGGTACTGACTTGCAGAAACAACCTAACTTAAAAGTACCACATGAGAAGGATGAATCATCTTGGAAAGAGGTTGATAAAACACCATGTAGAAAAATAATATTTTAAATGCACCTGATCAAGAATCAAATTCTTATCTTCATGATCAGATTCAAGAATACTATCACGCACTGAACGCTGCATTCACAGGGTCATTAATAATTTATTTTAATAAGAAAAAAAGTGTGATGATGTAGAGGAGTAAGAAATTAATTGAAATTCACCTGGAAAGAAGTGGGAAACCACAAACTTTGGTAAAGAAACGAACCTCAGTACTTTTTATCAAAATGGATACCCATTCTTCGAGGCTAAATTTGTTCGATTTTTTATGTGGTCAAATTTGTAATACCCTGATTTTGGTAGGAAGCAAGGTCATAGAAAGAGGGGGGTGCTACCCCCCTTAGAGGGGGGTACACACACATATGTATATATACAAACTTAATGTTAAAGGTTTTTACTTTTACTAGTTTTAATTGTATATGTCATCAACCAAATACTAGTTATTACATGTTGAACATTGAAAATATTTTGCATTGAAACCATTAACTAACCTTTACAAAAGGTTCTGGAATCGACCTCCATTTTGTAAAAGACATAAATTCCCCCCATGGTACATGTGTGTGTACACTCATTTCGCTACATTAATTGGGATATCTTTATCACTATGCATGTTGCCAGCCTAAAGAAGAATATTTTATTTTAACTGTAAAAAGTTTAATTTGTGTCTTTCCAGAAAGCATCAAAGACAAGATGATCAATATGTTTACAAAGTTTTTGAATCCCCCGAATGAAACTGAGGAGATAATCAGATCAGCTTTGACAAGCTCGACGGGAGATTACACCCCTGTCAGTGTTGTGTCCAAATCGACGCAGTATGTCCACCCCAACCTATCACCAACTGCCAAGTCAACCGCCAAAGTGAAAGGTAGATGGATTTTTAAAATTTTAAATGGTCTTTTATTATTGATCCGGGTTGTACACATTTAGATTATACTAATGGGGTAAGAATGAGAAAAGTAAAATTTAGAGGTAATATACCCATGTTTGTTTGGAGGAGAGTGGAAAACAATTTTGGAAAAATCACCTCTAATACACCTGACAAAAATTCAAATATTATTTAAATTGAAAAATAACACCTGAACACAGGAATAAAACCGGCACCTTTGGCTTAGTACACCAATGCTCTAAATTAACATATTAACATATTTAGTGCTTTGTCCAAAAGTCCCGGCTTTGATTTCTGTGTCCAGGTGCCATTTTTAAATTTAAAGAATATGATATTTAGATACAGCTATAAACGTAACAAAAAAATATAATAGCTTGGCTATTTAATCCATAAATATTCAAAACTTAATGCCCCTCTTACTGAAAAACATGAATAGATGAACCTGACATTTGGTCTGCATGTCCACTGAGCCGTGTGATTATTGAATTTTTTCACACAGAACCTACCAATATCTCCCACTAATACAACACATTAGAAATAATAATTCTTTTAATTTTTATATTTTGTTTAAAATATTTCTAATTCACTTTTGAAACACAGGATTGTATCAACACATGATTTACTTACTATCTTAACCTAGGTCATAACATGCTACCATTTGTACCTGTATCACTCCTTCATTCCATTGTTCATATGGATGGAACTTTCAAATACTCAAGAATATCAAATCTGATATTTTCTCTGATCAAGTGCATGCAAGTTTTCAGGGAAGATTCTGAAATATAAATGCTACCAGAACCTTAGGTCACCATTCTACATGGTTGCTAGAGGTTTAAATTACTTTTCTGAAAAACTCATATTATTTTAACATGTTATAAGAATATTTAAAACCTGGTATTATTTCATCAAAGAATATTTCTGTGTCATAACTAATTTTTTGTTTGTTATCACAACTCAAGTGAGAGTCATAATATTTTCAAGTATTGCTCAGCAATACTTCTATTAATTTTATAACATAGGAGGCATGGGCTTATTACACAGGTAGGGTTAATTTAAGGTGGTTTTTTTTTCAACAATAATTACAAACACTCTTTAAATATCATTGTGTCATATTTTATTTATTATATTAATGTACATTGTATTTTGAACTTTGCATTCCATGTGCAGATAGTTTCAGTGTATGTCCTTGTCAAGAATAATAATCTACTCCAGGAAAATATGCAGTCCTTCGTTGTAAGTGTCCAAGTTTAGTCAAAACTAAGGAAAGTCCAGAGGGCTTGAGAGAGGTTTTTTTGTCGTACCACTGAGCATTTTCTGGAAGATTTATTTAATAATTAAAAAAAATCTACCTACCTAAGGAAAATAAAAGGGGTTGGTAGTTGGTGCCTCATTAATTAATTAATTAATTTATATTTAATTTAAAGGATATCTCAATCTAGGAAAAATAATAAGGATCAATAATAATATTTTTTTTCAATATTATACCACAATATCAAATCTAAATTATTAATTCAATATCAAATCAAATACGTCTTTTTTAATTTCAACACAATATATTGTTAGGATAATAAAGCCTCATAGATTACAGAGGACAGGACATATAGCACAAATAGGGAATTCTAGAACAGTTTTTTTAAGAGTGTTGACTGGCAAATCGAATGGAGACCATTGGTAAGATCTAGACGCAGATGGGAGGATAACATTAGAATGGACCTGATAGAGATAGGGTGTAATGAGGTGGACTGGATAGAACTAGCTCAAGATAGGGATAGGTGTCGTACTTTTGTAAGTTTGGCAATGAACTTTCGAGTCCCCCTGAGTATCAAATCCAGGAATTATAGATCTGTAGGCAGAAACTCTGACCACTAGACCACCGAGGCTGTCATTTACCTAACCCTATGGTTAATATTGAGGTTTCTCATGATAGTTCAAAAAATAATGGAGTTTTCACCATGACTGAAAAGAGTCTCGGAAACTTGACACGCGCACGTGCACACAGTTGTTGGCGCTAGTCATCACAATCCAAGGTCATTCAACTGTATAACCTCTCAGTTTGTTTGTGTAACTCGAGTGGAACAGTCATACCGTGGTGTTTTTACAAGTGTTGTGTTTGTTAGTTTTCCATTTCATTAACATGTAGAATCAATACAATATTATACGCACAGTACTATATTGCATTTCTGTATATTACACATATGTATGTACATCATTATATTAACAGGTAATATATTGTACTTTACATATATTACTGTTACTGTATCACACAATACTACAGTGCAGTACAACCGTATCTATAATATTCTATATTGTAATATGATTCATCCTCGTTTAGTAAACATGCATCTTATGCAAGTTTATTCATATAACTCAACACCACCTCAGTTCACATTAGGTCGAGTTTCCGAGAAACTGCTGTATTGTGAACAGATTTTAAACAGTTCACTAAATTTGACATATTTCAACATATAGTTTTCTTTAGAACCGCTAATAAACATTATTTTAACTCTGACTAGTTTTCAAATAACATCTATAACATAAATAATAGATAAATTCAGATATATCACCATGAAAGAATATAGTGGTTTTTTTAAAAACTTTTAGATGCACTTTATGGATAGTTTAAAAATGAAAAGTAGTGTTATATGACAACAAAAATTATCTTTAACTTTAACTTTGCATGTTTTAAGTTTTGCTTCGCAATTAAAAAATGAGCTTTGCGCATCCTGATTATTGAAAACATAGGTTGTTCTTTGCCATCCAGTATATAACTTCTTGCCCTTTAAAACCCGAATACAAATATTCACCCACTACCTCATTGTGTATTTTGTAGATAGGGTCAGGGGGAGGGAACACTTTAGTTCTAGTCACAGCAAGCTTGGCGGCAGAAACCCACAAGTCACCACCGATTTGAAAACGTCCCTTTTCAGCGCACGTACCTGGCAAAGCTGCGGGAGGATGGGAGTCTGAAGACGAAGTCGATCCTACGCGAGAACCCCAAGGATCACAATCAGGTCATACCAGCAGCATTGTGTCCACAGACTCGCTTGAAAAGTTAGTTGTTTTAAGTTGGTAGTTGTGGCATGTTTATCTGTGTTATTAGACTCGTATACTATTTAATATCGTCACACAGTTGAGAGAAGAATATAGCTGATAAATGTACAGGGTCATCCTGGAGTCTGGAAAAGAAGGTTGGATGTATGGCATCATACATATCTGGTAGTATTCTAGAGTGTGGGTCTCTAATGATTACAACCGATATTCTTGAGACACCCTTGTGCAATATTTCACAGCCATTCTTCTTGACATGGAGTGGGATACAGACCCTTTTGACTACTTAATATGTTCTTATCCTAAAATATTTTGTGCATGCTGTTCGGGAAGCCAATGGTGGACACACTTCATACTAATGTAAATATATGTATAAAGAGTTATTAAACATGGTAATTAATGAACATAGTAGCTGTATTAGCATGGTGTCTTCCATTTTATTGACAGACCCCTGGACAACCCTGTAAAAAGAGTAATATATCTTGGAAGCATGATTGAGGTGAAAAGTGGAGTGGAGAAGATCTAATAAGACGAGAGCTGTGGAAACGATAAGTGCCCTTTAAATGTAAGGAAGTACATTATTGGGTGTACTTTGTACTCGTAGTTACATTTTAATGATAGTGATTTGAACCCCTCTCATATATTAAAAAAGTCATGGATGAAGTGCATTTTTTTAAGTATTGTATGTAAAATATCATTTCAATACTTCATCCATGGAGAATCACATGCTTTTCAGAATGTCAAAAAATTGCACCATTAAAACTAATTTTTTTCTTTTAAAAATCAACTTCGTAGTATTTACAAAAAAAAAGCAAGTGATGCTAGCTCTCTCTATCCAATAGGAAGCTAGCCCTTACGACACCTGTCGCCAGGATGCTTTCAGTTGGTTCCGACATTGGTCGCTAGCGGTCCGAGAGGCAAGGGGTAGATCATATATAAACTGCTTGTGCGTATGAACACACAGTGCCGATAGCATAAATATATTAGTAAAACAATTTAATAACAGCACCGGTGACATAAATCTAACAATATAAATTAATAAAACAGTGCCGGTAGCATACATATAGCAGTAGCAGTAATTCACAGTGCTACTAACTGAAATCCATAGAGTACACAGAGAAATGATCTGTAGTTCAACGAAAATTGTATCTTTTACATAATATCTTCATACCGAAGATAAAAATCACTTTAATAAATCGTGCGCAACATTGAGTGGGTTATTTATTCAATTAAGATATCACATAATTCCTTAACATAATAATTGGCTCTCGATTACGAGGCTATTAAAACCAATTATCTCAAATTAACATCCGTATCTCAATAATTGGCTCCCAATCGCGGAACAATTATGTAACCAAAATACTGTATCCCTTTAATTAGTGCTCGATCACGAGGCAATTATCAGCTGATTAAATGGTATCACTTTAACTGGCGCCCATCGCCGACACGTGCGTTTTAATTGTTGCCCAACGCAGATCAATTAAATCAATAACGTTATAACATACGGTAGAAACATGGACATTAGATGTAAGAGAGACTAGGAAAGTGGAAGCCACGGGGAATTAAGTGTTTTAGGAGCATGTTAGCTGTTGCAAAGAGAAATAGGGTTAGGAATGAAGTTGTCTGGGCGAGAGTTGGGGTACAGGAAATATATGAGATATTAGAGGAAGCAAGTCCGAGATGGTATGGTCATGTAATGAGGATGTTGGAGTATATGAGGTAGTAGAGGAAGGAAGACTGAGATGGTATGTGTACCTATGTAATGAGGATGTTGGAGTACATGAGACAGTAGAGGAAGCAAGACTGAGATGGTATGGTCATGTAGTATGTTCAAGTAATGAGGATTGAAAAGGAAATAATCACAAAGATTTCTTCAAGAGGCAATTTCTTTGTCCATTGATAGAAATGTAAACTCTGTACAATACTTCTCTTTTATTTTTAAAAGTAAAAGCCATATTGTATTAGTTCCTTTTATCAACTAAGCCTATTCCTTTTTCCCATAACTTCTTCCATGTATGACACAATATTTATATATTTAACTTGGGTTTTAGGATTGACTCACTATCCCTTGAGAGTTCTGATGAAAGAAGACTCGTAAAGGAATTCTGCAACCTACCAAGAGTTCCTTTGTCGTGGTCAGAGATTGAAGTGGTCGGCAGCAGGTATGCAGGATGTGTTTTCTATACTATTTATTATTGATCTCGAGATTGTAAGGCCATATATTCAAAAACTAGGAGAGATATCGAAAACACTTACCTGAATAATGATTGAGTAAGAATTGAGACAACTCTTACACGCAAATAGAGAATTGTAAACGCTAGCTTTCACCAGCCAC
Source organism: Timema douglasi (assembly GCA_901482245.1). Taxonomy (NCBI): domain Eukaryota; kingdom Metazoa; phylum Arthropoda; class Insecta; order Phasmatodea; family Timematidae; genus Timema; species Timema douglasi. The sequence goes on from CABEEJ010002432.1 coordinate 12,016, forward strand.
ACAACGGACAATTTCCTCCCGAGTGTTGAAGACACTTGTGGCTGTTGAACATTAGTGTTTATTAGCGCTCTGTCTCGGCACCTTATAGTCCGCCATCACCCAGACTGCAGGCTATCCCTTCTCTGGACTATGAGCCAGCCCATTTCTCTATTCCCAAATATCCTTAATTTTTATTTGGAATAAGTTACACTAAAGGTGGATAGAAACATATAAAAAAGAACAAACACAGTTCCCACATTACATCACTGCCATTGGGCATAGAGGTAGCGGCTGCCTCTTGAAGAAAGTTTATTGTTACCACCCAATACCCCGACCGACCTAGGTTTTATTCTATCCTAACTCATCAGGGAGGAGTGTGAAATGCGCAACACAACTTCCTAAAAGAGGAAATCAAAAAACACAAAAGGGAGAAAAAGTAAATTTGTAAAGAATGATAGGACATTTAGATAGGAACATGATAGAGGAATAACATAAGATGCGAATCTATATAAAATATTTATTGTTCCCTTTTATATGTTTCCATCCACCTTCTTCGAATAGATATTAATATATTAGATATAATAATTATATTAAATATCCTTCATTGGATTTTTAAAGTTAAAATAGCTCTACATTGTACTCTAATAGACAGATTCTTAAAATAAAACTTTACTTGACTCATACAGCCGTATACCATGAAAGGTAGTAAGATTATTTTAACATGTTACACTATGGTATGGGGCGAGGAAGTTGATGAAGGAGGTAGGTAGTCGGGAGAAGACCAAAAGCAAGACCAAAAAGAAGATGGATGGATGCTATAAATTAAGACATCTGGAAGAGGGTGAAAGAATCTAGATAGAAAGAAATGGAAGACACTCACAAATTGTACCCGGTTCACTGGAACAATAAACTGATAATGATTATTATACTATGGTCTTATTTTATAAGCCGTGCCAGAGTGGAACCATGCAAGTTAAGCTTACTACCTTTCAGGGTTAGCAAAGGATAGATAAAAGAGCTATAGGGTCCTCCACACTTTTGAATAATGAGTATATTCAGATTTGTCAATTGTTTCCTCGAGAACAAATTAAACAAAGAACCGAATTTGAATGTCCAGTTTATCAGCTGTGTCGATAGGTTTTCATTGATGTGCTTAGTACTATCATGGCTAAAGATGAGATGTCTTGGTCAATAGAAAGACAATTCACTATGCCTAAGGTCCTGAGTTTGAATCTCTTTAGAGGATACATTTATAAAATAAACCATGTTGGCTTATAAGGAGCTTATTGAGTTAACTGTTTTACATGGTTAAGATTTGCTCAGTAATCACCAAAATCATAGCCCTAAGTGAGCAAGTAGACCTAAAAAATACTTATTAATAAAACTGTGCTGAGAGCATTCATGCCAAACCTCCAGATAGTGTTTTTTTTCATTCTAATTAGAGATGTGCCATCAGATCCTGACAAGTATTCGAGGATTCGGTGTTTTACAGGATTCAACAGTTGAATCTTTCACCTCATAAATAAAGCATAATATTTTGAATTCAAAAATTACTTAATTACTTAGTTAGGTCTCCTTGAAAAGCACAACTTAATCTTTAATATTTATTTGGTCGGACAAAAGAGATTAGCATGAATAAAATTTTATATATATATATAAAATTGTTAGGTGTGGAAAATCCTATGTGCCTAGTACCCTACCCTCCCACCTCTATGGGGAACTTGGACTCGACCGTTTCGGTACATGCTCACTTCTAGATCTTTTACCTCACGAACAATCTTCTAAATATTTTAATGAACACTTTAAAACTCTTCAAAAACTGAAAATCAAAACTAGAAATACAAATAAACTCGAAATAAATAAAACAATTTACAGCTTTTTTTAACAGAAATAAAAACATATTACACATTATACAAAGTCAGCCGCCATGACGTATGATTAAATAAAGATACTGTTAATTCTTACTACATAACTGGTTTTAATTATCTACAACTATGCAAATAACCCCAATTTATTGCATACGATCCTTAAGTTAGACATTTTGTTGGGTTTCATGAAAAATAAATACTGTCAACAGTCAGACAGCGATATAACTGTTTATTTATGCCTGCCAACCTACGTATTGTATATCGATTGTTTGTTTAGAATTGATTCAGGTAATCTGATCACTTATTAATTGATTCTTAAAACTCGAGAGCTCTTACTGACTCGCTAATTCATTTTAATTAAGAGTTTATTATTTTTTTAAATGTATTATTAGTAATTGTAAAAATATTCAAACATAGTCCTGACCAATAAAATGGGAATGAACATATTGGAGTTGAAAATATGTTTATTTAAATTTAATGTATTTTCAGAAATCAGAATCGAATATATTTCTTGTTTTCTAGGCAAAGATAGTTAATGGATATATAATAAAATATTAATAAAACATATTTAGGCATTATTGAGTTCACTATTTCCAATGTATGTTTAATTGTTAGGCATGTTGTTTTAGTCTTTATTAAAAATATGTTTGTATTTTTATTTTTTTATTAAAATAAATTATAATCCATCAATAATTCAAGTTGATCAAAGGACGACTAGGCCTAATCTGTTTATTTCACATGTTCTTTTTTAGAAACTGAACTCATTCTAACAACACTTTTAAAAATAACTAACTGATTTGCCTTTTTAACAATAATATGAGTCTTGATTGTTTAATTTGGCTGGATTTTAACCTGTATTTGTGAGGGGTGGTTGGGGTTGATTAAAATTGAAAGCATGATTGAAATAAATCTTAATTTACAGTTTAGGCCTATATTGTGTGATGTAGGTCTATTTTTAAATCATTTTAATTTCTAACAATTTGCTAAGATTCAGATTTGAGATTCGAGAAAGAGTGGATTCGATCTATCTTTAATTCTAATAATTGATACTTATTTTTTATAGAATATATAAATACCTTGAAATTTGTATCAACCTAGCCCATGTTTTTTTTAATACATAACATACCTTTACAGGGCTGCGAGTATGAGCATTGTTGATGTTTTGAAGGCCATCAATGATATACTAACCTCTTCGTCCGACAGTCCTATCCTAGAAGGCTCGGCAAGCAATATCCAAAGTACTGAAAACGCATCACCACCAGACGTCAAACAAATCCGAGCCTTATTCATCGTAGAGTGGTTTCTTCACACAGATCACATTTCGCCTACCATAGTCTCTCAAATACTTTACCCAAATTTACAAAAACTTTCCACAGCGAACAATAAAGCATGCCCTGCATTGTGCATAAAGGCTAAGAAAGTAAGACTGATACTTGGCAAGCTGGTCACACCGGAAAAATAAATTGCTACATCGAACTAAAAGAAACAAAACAGTTTAGTATTAAATAGTTTTGATATTTATTTTTTTATGTCCCATCTTATACAGCATATTTATACTAGAGGATGAAGATAAAGTTTGAGGTAATTGTATCCATATAGTGAAAAACCATTTAGGAACATATCCCCCCCTCCTGCCGGGAATCGAACCCTAGCCTCTCACTCACCCTCAATACAGTCTATTCCAGTGAGGGATGTTAGGTGAAAGAGAAATTGTCAAATCTAACATCGAAAAGAAGGGTGGAAAATTTCAGTCCTAAAATCATACAAATAAAACACACAATGGTAATTTTTTAGGCATATCAGTACCTTTGTTCAACAGAAGACACCCCTACTAAAGAGATGTCAAACAAAATCCAACGATTGAACCCAAATTGTGTAGTCCATATCCATGTCAAAATCAAGAAAATAGATTAAAATACAATTTGTTATACATAGGTGTATATATTTATTTTTATGCTCTTGATTTTTTACCCCCAAATAACATAAGGTAGACAAATTATTAAAAAAATTTTTTTTATCCAAACTGTTTCTTATAAATGTTTTAATGTACATATTTGTATTGACATCGATAACATAATTAAATGCAACTTATCATTTCTTAATGACCTGAATGACATCTTCATCGGCCATCACGTGGTGTAACCCCACCCTCTGGGGGGAATATTTTGTACTTGTTCCCTGTAACAAACAAGTGACAACAGTTTCAGCAATATGGACAAAACAATGATGAGCAAATCAATATTATAAGGCAGAGTCTGTGATGGACGCGTAGAAATCACCGCCTGCTATGATTGTTGGATACTTAAGTAACTTGGTTATCAATTTTAGATGGCTTATTGTTTGTTTTGTGAGCTAAACGAGTGTTTCAGATTGGTTATTCTTAGAGATGGATTAAATCCAACATTTCTCAAATCCTTACTTCTTAAAAGATGTATAATTCAAATTAACGTGAAATTTAAAATTGATGTATATAAAAAAAAGTAGTTTGGCGCCACTGAAAAATTATATTAGGGTTGTCATGTCTATCATTTCATAAACAACAAAGTAAATTAATTACTATATATTGATACAATTATGTCTTTCTTTGTGTGCGATTTTGTTATTCTCTCAACTCCAAAGTTTATACAATTTCAGTTGCTTAAAAAAAAAAAAATTGATCGTCACCGCCCAATCCCCCGACCTAAGTTTCATTCTATCAGAACTCATCAGGGAGGAGTGTGAAACACAACTTCCTAAAAGAGAAAACCAAAAAAACACAAAAGAGGAGAAAAAGGAAAATGGTAAGGAATAGACACAGAAAACAACAACAAATATTTGAACTTCGATTCAGGTTCACTCCTAATTGAAATATAGACTTAGCAGAATTATCTGCTATTAATTTTAATAATTTTTTATGAATCCAGTCAAGTATAGAATATATTTTTATTATATTTAACTTGAAAAAATCATTAAAATATCTTGAAACGTTGATCAAGAAATTTTTCTTTCACAAAATAGTTTTGAGAATGCTAAGTCTCACACATACCTAACACCAAACTCTGAATAATTCTGTATAACATACGATACCTACCCAAACCAGACCATACTTGAAATCTGAAGCAAGTGTTCGATGGATCGAATGACACACGTGTTCGACTGAGACGCCACGTCGGAGAATAAGTCCGTCATCAAAATCAGGTGTTTGACCTGGTTTCTTGGTGTACACGCGAATGAGTGACAAATACTCCCAAAGTTGCTCTAGTAGATAGTCCAAGTTCAGTTTCATATTACAGCTGTACCAAAAAACATAATTATTAATTATTATCATTATTAATATTTAGCACCATGTCTTACTACCCGTTCGGGTTATACGCTTTAAGTACTAATTACTCTAATGAATTAGGAATTGGGAAGGTTTAATTAGAGGAAGTGAACCCGCATTCGCGTGGAAGGAGAGTGGAAAACCATTTAGGAAAAACCACCCCCAGTTCACCTGACCGAGATTCGAACCTCGATCTCCCCGTCCTCAGCAGTCGAGCTCAACACGACAAGCGCGTTAGCCAACTACGCCACAAAGGCGGGTATTAACATTATTAAAATCATCATCAATCATCATCATTACATGACACATCACTACCCACAAATTTCAGTGAAATTTTATCACATTTTTATTTTACTTTGTGTCTTACTAATTGTCCGGGCTATCAAAATTTAATTATACCAAAGGAATGAAGAATATTTAGTGTAGAGATGTCACAATTCCATTTTCTTTTTTCCCCAATTTAAAATTTAATCTCAATTTTGATTTTCAAACATCTAACATCATATTAAAAATATGTTTTTATTTATTTATTTATTTATATACCGTACCATAATGTAGTTGTAAAAAAACTAAAACGTGTAGATAGTAAAAACAAACGCCTAAGTAAACTGCCCATGTTTGATTCGCACAAGTTCACAAGGGTCACGGCAAGTACATTTCCAATTTGCTGGTACTAATTTTTTTTAGCACTGCGTCTGCACTGTGTGTTAGGAATGAGAAAGGTTGAATTAAGAGGAAATGTACCCACAATTTGAAAAAGAGGGAGAGTGGAAAAACATTTAGGGAAAACAACCCTCAGTAGACCTGATCGAGATTTGAACACCAATCTCTGTCACTGGCCACTGGCAGAGTTTAATGTGTGACGCCTTAGACCATGCAGCCAACAAAGCGGGTACTTTTTTTTTAGATTAATGTTTACAATTAAAAAAATTCAATACTGAATATTGCCGAGTCGTTGAGATGCCAGACCTTTCCATTAACGGTGGTTTGAGAGCTAAGACTCAAAAGTATCAAAAATCACGATATTAAGATCAATTCTGAATCTTTTCGATACCATTTTGATTCAACAGTATTTAGCTTACCATCTTTAATTTAGAAGAATGTACTCTTATTTGTGTGGAGGGAGAGTGGAAACCATTTAGGAAAAGCCATCCTCGGTACATCCAGCTAAGAGGTGAAACCTGACCTCCCAGCCACCAGCAAACCAGATTAGATGAGATTTGACATTTAGTATGTGTACTCATCAGAGCTGGGTTTTTTAGTGGTTGAAGTTAATGTTTTATATGATTTTAACAGAACTTTTAACGTTTATTGCTAGCATTTACCTGACTACAACACTGTTAGGTTGTCTTGCAATGCGATCTACCTCTTCGATAGAAATCTGATCGATTTTGTTGTAAACATAAACACATGGTAAGTAGACACGATTGGCGGAAATAACATCAATGAGTTCATCTGCAGTGCAGTCTTCTCTGAATAAAACCTGTGAACGATGAAATCAATTTCAATAAAACATAATTGCTTTAAATTACGAGACATAGCCAATACACTTATGAGTGATATTTGACTAAGGGTTTATTAAATAAAACACAAATAAATATAAAAACATTCTAAAAATGTTTTTACTGCCACAAGTAGCTTCTTCATGTTCAGTGTCAAACATTAGTTAATACTCGTACCGAGCTTATTGCTTTTGTGAATGTTGGATTAAACAAACTTCCTACATGATGAAGCTGTATTTTGGCAGTGAAAGTTTGTTTTTAAAATGTGTTTTTGCGTTTGTTTTATTTAAAAAAATTCTACTCCACTATTACCTCCCTCCTTTGAACCATGATTTATCTCAGAGCTCTATTACAAATTGTGCAATAATTAAGATCGCATTGAATTATCTTAAGTGAATTCCTCTCCTTTCTACCACCCTGCCCACCCCTATTTCACAACAATGATAATAGGTAATAAATATATTGTATAACACAGCTTTTGGTTTTTCTATTTATATATTTAATCTAAGTGCTGCTATCTATACGGTGAAACTATATCTGGGGAACAATCAGTTGTTGGCAATCAATCTTGCAGTCCAGCTGTGGTTTTTTTTCAGTATTCTATCTAAACAATTACTACTCCAGTATTACTAAAGTAAGTGTGTCTAGTGGTTTCGCGGATGTATCTGTCCCGGCGTCCTTGGTTAAAATCCTGACTGGGTTAGTATACAGCCTGATCCCCCTGTATTCATGTATTTCAGTTATATCTCACTAATAGATCTAAGTTTTTAAATATATTGTGTCTAGGCGCCAGGTGGCTTCCCGTTCCATACCGATGATTATACTAGGTTTGATTTAAATGAGAGATAACATAAATTAAAGATCACAAATAAATATTTAGGATTAATTTATTTCACACTTTGGTTCTGGTTACTCAAGCCTGAATATAAATAATGGAAGTTGAGTTAAAGTGATAGCGTGAGTGTGTGAAACATGTCTGATCCGTATGACGACGTGATGGCGGGTGTTATTCCAATCGCTGCCGGAAGGGCTTCTTGCAACCCTCATCATTTCCCTTCTTAGAAACAAATCGGCCAAGCTCGATTTCACTGTAACTTCAAAAATTGCAACTCGGAACAGGGAGATCTTTAACAATTTGCTCTGTTCTTTACTTGTTAGTTTTTAACCCCTCGACTTACCATTTAACCTGGCTATGTTTTACACCAGGATTACCATTTAAATTCACGTAAATATACTTTATGCGCAAGTTTAGTTTAACTGATATAATTTCTATAATATATTTGTAATTTCAATAAGCTAACCTAAAGAGCATTTTTATGTCATGCTAAATTATCATTTTCTCTCCTCCATCCTCTTCCCATTTAAACTTCTTCCTCCCTCCCGTTTCCCCTCAATCTACCTCCCCTATTACCCCTCTTTCCTAGCACTTACCTTCAAAGTTTATTTATCTCGCTTTCTCTCCTTTGTCACTTTATTTTACTTATTTCACTCCTCTTCCACTTATATTATTTCCCCCACATCCTTCAATTTATATCTCCCCCCCTCCCCATCCTTCCACACTATGCTTGTTCTTATCATATCAAATTATAACTATTATTGACATAGATTACTTTTCTGGACTCTGTCTATAATTTGTTCAAGAAAAATAAAATTTATACATAACATACAATTATTTATAAAGCAACATGTTGATTTACTCCATAAAGTGTTTTTTCTTAATAATATTTCTTTGTTTACATTTGTTTGATTGTCTGAATCACTAATGTCAAAAAAAAGCTATCACTTTCAGAAGGTCTATCTATGTTATTATTGCCGACACCTTCCGTTAAGTTCTACACTTTCACTATCATAATCATCAGAAAAATCTACATCCTCATTATCACTAGTATTTACTAAATCATTTTCACTGTCAGAATCACAAAGTATCTGTGTCATTTCTTCGTCAGCCAGTTTTTAGGCCGAGAAACTTTTTGTTTAATAGTTGACACCGTTTCATAGCTTGACTATACTTATAATTGAGTAATTGCCTTCTATGGAATAACACCTGCTATTCTGGAGGGGGGAAGTTAGAAAAATAAGGAATAAAACTGCCAAGTTCTATTTGTAACACTCCTGCCATCAATGGAAATTCACGAAAGAAATAAGAAAAAAAAAACTATACAAAATAAACTAAATGTTTGTCTGAAATATAAGGAATAAAACAGCCACGTTTTATTAATATAGCTCATGCCATCTATAAAGTATAAAAAGAACACGATGTGTTCGTCAAAGTATCTGTGTGGCGTACTATGTTATGACAAGCCCTGCTTACCATAGTATGTAAAGGGGTTAAGAATCGTAAGTACTAAAAAACACAATAAACAATGTCGCCTTATTTTAGAAAGTGGTACCGAATGACGCTCCAGTACGCCCTGCATTAAAATTCATAAATCCTGCTAAAGTTAACATGAAATATAATTATGTTATACTTCATGATCCCTCCTAATTTTAACGATGAAATGAATTAAAGTAAGAGTTTCCTCTAGATAATAAACTAAGTCACCTCAGCATTGAAGAGTTTATACTCGTGGAGAATCATTTGCACCAGTTTTTCATCTATGTGTGTCAGGGGACATGTTGAGTTGAAAGAGAGACCACCTCCTTTCTTTACCTGCAAGACCAATGCTATAATTTACAATATTCTATAAGTACATGTCCTTCAAAAACAAATAAATATAGTGAAATTCCACCTTTCCCCTTGTATATCTGTTTGTGCTATCTATATATTTACACTAAAAATGAAGATGAAGGTGGTAAAATTTTGAGAAAATGTATCCAAATTTTCAGAGAGACAAGGTTTGAAAAACATGGCCGAGATTCAAACCCTAACATCCTCATCACTGTCAAACCAGACCAAAAGAGGTTGAGGCCTCAGCCCGCATGCATGGGTAGTATTATTAATACAAAGAAATAAAACTACATGGTTTCAACTCACAAGCGAGCTATACTGATTATGTTGGCGAAGATAGTGCCAATAGTTGAGTATAGAGGGTGTCATGTGGTCAGCACAGCAAACCCTCAGGCCATTAATCTCACGTTTTCTAGATAGGGGCAGCTTTTTTTTAAAATTCAAGTAGCTCCTCATTTGTCCTCATGAGGTTTAGTTTGACCCCGTTCCAGATCCATTGCTTCGCATAAAAATCTACAAGCACCGAGGATATAACCTGGGACCTCTGTATATTTAGCCAGGAGCTCTGACTACAAGACCACAGAGGTGGTCTATTAATACGAAAACACTTATGAAAAGGAATATGATAGGGATGAAGTTTGGAGGGAAAGACCACAGAGGAGACTATGAAAGAGATGGGAGTAGCAGATAACAGCAAGTGTGTGAGTGAGAGGAGAAGAATTGTGGAAGGACAAAAGAAGATGAAGGCATTTTACTAAGGTGACCCGGCTACAGCCCAGATGATGACGATGATTTATAAAAGTAGCTGATGTGACGATAAACAAGCATTGCATTTTCCCAACCTCATTTTTGGTTTGTTATGAATTGTGCTGTACCTACCCACCTTGAAGTATATGTTGGGCTTCCTCTTGTTCAAACGAATGCCAACACTCTCCAATTCTTTTTCCAACAACCCTCGTTGAACGTCCTGCTTGGTGGCATCCAACATCATCAAAACAAGATCGGCAGTTCGTGCGACTGCTATCACCTGTGTAACATTAGTTCAACACTAATCAACTACTCTTGAGGAAGTGAAAACTAATGATCTATTTGGATAATACGGTGAGTATAGGCCAACATTATAGCTATGATGCATCTAAGGGCTCATGAAGGATGTGAAACAAGTGAAGTTCTTTCAAGGAATTCAATCTAATCAAGATTGAACAGTTGAAAATTCAGTTTTTTTAAGTGATACATTGAACACAATGGTTTTTAGAGAAACAGGATTAAAAATTGAACTCTCTGGTAGAGAATAGGAGTACAGAGAGTACATGAGATAGTAGAGGAAGAAAGATTGAGATGGTATGAACATGTAATGAGGATGTTGGAGTACATGAGATAGTAGAGGAAGCAAGATTGAGATGGTATGAACATGTAATGAGGATGTTGGAGTACATGAGATAGTAGAAGAAGCAAGATTGAGATGGTATGAACATGTAATGAGGATGTTGGAGTACATGAGATAGTAGAGGAAGCAAGATTGAGATGGTATGAACATGTAATGAGGATGGAGAAGGAAAGGATGCCAAAGAGAATGGTGGAAATGAAGTATGTAAGAAAAAGGTCACAAGGGAGTCCAAGAAAGAGATAGGAGGGGAAAATAACAGAGTGTGCAAGTGAGAGGAGAAGATTGGTGGAAGGATAGGATTTTACTTAAACTGACCTGGCTACAGGCTGGAAACATTAGATGGTGTAATGATACTACTTTGGACCCCTCTCATATATCCAAAGTCATGGATGAAGGCTATTTTTCTTTAAAGAAGTGTATGTAAATTTTCCTTTTAATACTTTATCCATGGAGAATACCGCGTTTTCAGAAGAAATTTCATTGTATTATGTTTTAAAACGTTCTTTCTTTAAAGACTCCCTTCGTTGTATTTGAAAATCAGGTGATTGACGAGTTGGCTGCCTTTACCCAATAGGAAGCTAGCCTTCGCAACATCAGGTTGCCAGGAGTTCTCCAATTAGTTGGTTTTAACACTGGAAACAAGGGATCCAAGAAGCAAGGGGGAGGTCATATATAAGCAGCTTGTGTGTATAAATCCAGACACAAAAAAACTACTCATATCACAGAAAAATATAATTTTGAGCTGCATAGATCTGGCTTTCCGAGTCAGTCCGTAAATGGACAAAAACTGTATCAATGTCAATTTTATAACAGTGAAATTGTAATCAAATCAATAAATTGTGAACAAACATCAAATTTTACTGATTTCAATCGAATTACATAAAATCAGATTGTCATAGCCGTGTGATAACAAGTGCGTAGTAAGGCATAACCGTGTCATCATTATCATCATTATATAAGACAGTAGCGGTATAATTACTGCACAACTGTAAGGTATCCTTGGGTCCACATTCGCATCATCACAAAACCGGTACCACTATAATAGTAGTGGTGATAGATTATGATTATTATTATTATTATTGGCTTAATACATAAGGAATATAGGTGAGTAGGGTAGTTTTAAAGGCAGTGCAACTTAACAATCCTGTAGACGGGATGAGGAAACCACTCCCGAGAGCATCTTGCCAAGATTCGGACCTCGATCTTGCTATCCCTGACAGTCCAGTTTGTTGTGGGGCTGACATCCTAAGACTGTGTGACCATTGGTTCAAGCGAGTAGTAGATTACCTGTCTGCCTCTTCCCTTCCCTTGCGAAGCTCCTTCAATGATTCCCGGCAGATCCAAGAGTTGTATGTTTGCACCCTTGTATGCTATCACGCCGGGTATACAGGTGAGTGTGGTGAACTCGTAGGAGGCAGCCTCGCTCTCCGTGGCTGTTAGTGTGCTCAGCAGAGTCGACTGGAGGGAGAAATGTCGATTAACAACTTGGTCACATTTAAGGATAAAGAACAATAGGCTTGGTTCTGCAAACAAGGGACTCTGCAATCAATTGTTGGTTTCGTTTTTAGAAACCAAGAAAATAATCAAATTCTCTTCTTAATTTAGTGACTGTGACAAAAGGACTGTTTTTCTTAAACTTCTGGCAAATAGGGTTTATATATTTTCTTAAATATAAAACTGGAAGAAAATAACTAAAATATTTCCAAAAATACAAAATACCTAGCTCTTTGAGGTAAATCATTTTTCACTATTTAAGGTAACTAATAAGGGTGTGTGACTCTTTGAAAACTTTATACTTTGTTAAGAATATTTATCAACTTCGACTTTGTTTCGAAAACAAAACTCCAACTTGGACAAATATGAAGTTTTATCAGTAAAAATATAAACAACTTAAATAAAAATTTATTTTCAATGTGTTTCATTCTGTTCTGTTATGTATTTTACAATTTATTGTTCACTTGACAAAAAACATTTACGATGAGATTGTACACTGTGTTAATAGACCTATAAATATACTTCTGTCCCTTTCTATGGCACTAGAATTCCTAGTGCATCAACAAATGTACCGACACATTAACAAACGCAATTTGTTAACTGCCTATCAATCAGGATTCAGATCACATCAGAGTACATATACCATGTTGATAAATGTCACAGACTACATCAGATTAGCCATGGATAAGCGCAAGCTAACACTTCTTATATTATTAGATTTTTCAAAAGCTTTTAATACTGTGGATTTTAATATTCTATTAGCAAAATTGCAAGTATTATTTAATTTCTCTCCAGGCAGTATACAGTGGATAAGATCATATTTGCATGGTCGCCAGCAAAGTGTTATGATAGGTAATACGTTCTCAACATGGCGCCCAGTTGAGGCTGGTGTTCCACAGGGCTCAGTTTGAGGGCCATTGCTTTTTCTCTCTCTATGTGAACGATATCACTTTTTCAATGTCATACTGTAAATATCACATGTATGCAGACAACCTTCAAATATATATATTTCCAATTACCGTTCTTCAAGAAATACAGCCATACAACGAATAAATATTGACCTACCTGCAATAAATGCTTAGTCTAAAAAAAATGGACTTGAATTGAACCCTGATAAAACTCAAGCCATTCTTATAGGAACAAGCAGACTAGTACTGAATGTGGATTGTTCCTGACTTACACACGGTTATGAGTAGCCACAGTACAATTGACAACAATGACTAAAAACCTTGGTGTGATTGTTGATGAAAATCTTAATTGGACAGATCAGGTAACTTCGATTCGCAAGAAAGTGTATGCCTGCTTACATTCACTGAGAAGGCTAAAGAAATTTCTCCCACAAAATGTATGAATTATCCCTGTCCAGAGCTTAATAATGCCACACTTTGACTACTGCGACGTAGTATACAATGACTTAAGAGATGATCTAGCAGAATGACTACAAAACACATGTGTTGGATACATATTTAACTTAAAACGGCATGACCATATTTCTAAGTATTTTAATAAGCTGGGTTGGTTAAGAATAAATGAAAGGGGAAGGCTACACTTATTAATTAGTACTGCTTCACAAAATATTATCAACATCAAAGCCTCAATACCTCTGTTCACAGTTCCTATTTCTGAAAGATAAACACACCTGTACTACTATATCCGAATCCACTCTACAGATGTCTATTCCCATACATAGATCTCAAACATATGTTCGTTCTTTCACTGTCCTGGCCTCACAGGCTTGGAACAAACTAGATAACTCTACTCGTCATTTAATATCTAGACTCCCCTTCAAGCGTGTGGTTAAGAAATTTATCTTGTCTATCAATCTAAACCGAGTTCTTGAAACTACTTGAGCTTTAAATGAGTGTATGAATGAGTGTGCAAATGTTTTTATACTTATTTGAATATTGCTTTATTAAATTGTATTTCAATTAATGCAATAGTGTTATGTTGTATTCAACACTGGTTAAGTGGAAGAGAAGGCTAACACCCAAACTTCTCCAGATAAATAAAGGCTATTATTACTATTAATAATAAATTGATTTTTCAGCCAAAATGTGTTTTATTGGTAATAAAACAGTCTTTCTAAGGTTAGATTAAAAGTAATGGGGAAAGCGCACCGCCTTGTTTCAACCCACAATGTATTTTGAAAGTATCTGATAAGAGACATCCAACCTGTACCCTGCCACACATTCCAGTCAAACATACCTCAATTAGCTTAACAATTTTAATGGGTAGGTAGGACTATTCCAAATTTAACTACAATTTTATTAGATCTATGTATAATCGATGAACCATCATGTTGTATTCCGGGTTTTCTCTCTCTAATATTTGCTGAATAGTAAGAATCTGATCGTTGTTAATCTATTTCGTTGAAATCCACACTGATAATCCCAAATTATTTATTCTGAATATAGCTTCAATCTCATTAGAATTATTTTGTATAAAATTGTACAGCAAGTTGGTAGTAGTGTACAGTAGCCCCAGGGCTTCTTGGGTGGTGACTGACAGCTCACAGATGACTTCTGACAGTCAACATTTAGGTCTTTACCTAAAGTTTGACCGTCAGAAGTGACAGCTGTTAAACACATGTTTTTGCAGATTATATGGTTCGGCGTAGGGATACATAATTTGGTCTGGTAACTTTTCAAAGCTGTCAGTTGTGAGCTGTCAGACAGCACCAAAGAAGCCATGGGGCTACTGTACCTAGGTACAACAGTAGAAGCCAAAACAGTATTTACTGTGTTTGCTCAGACTTTAATTAGTTCCTAGATTCCTCTTTCCTGTAGTTACCTTCTTCTGTGAATGTTGATAAATCTGTATGCTAAGAATTTGATGGTTGGACACTAATATCTTAATGCAATTAGTATTAATAGCCTATTTTATAATGGTAATCAAGTTAACTATTTATCCTGACGTGCACAATCTTTATTGCTTACATCTACTACTTTATAATTAATTATTAAATATGTTTTGGATGCAATAATGGCTAGGAGATTTTTTTCTCCTTTTTTCATTAATAATATGATTAGTTACTTAGCGGGTTTAAAATACAATGTTAAACTAGTCTGCCAATAAACTAACGTAGGTATTTGGCAAGGTAAGACTTGTGTACTTACCTGCAAACACCTGTATATTCCATTCACGATAGGTTTTTACCTGGATGACAGTTCGAAAATCATATGTTTAGGTTTTGGGTTGACAACACTTGTAAAAGATCACAGTTTTGTTATAAATGTAAAGATCTTTAATTGCCTGTTATATATTACATTTAAAATAACGTAAACTTATGTTTTCTCATACTATTTCATTTTTTTAAATAATTTCATTTTATCCAACCCAAAACAATATTTCAAACATAATTAAAAGTACTTATTTTTCGTTTTGAAACTGATTTTGTGTAATATAGTACACACATCAATACATTTTAATACAGGCATTGTATTTACTTGGAAAAGAGAACATTTTTGTAATTTTTTTTACATACAATAAATGATTTTATGATTATTTTATCGTATTTTGAAATATTTAATTGAATAAAAAAATTTCATCGAGTGCGTGTCCGCATCATTGTAAAAAACTTATTTACCGTTATGTTCAATCATATGGTTTAAATTCGTCAGTCGCCATCTTGAAGCTATGTTCGTTAGAAGTTTTTGTGAAAGTGGTGTTAATATTTTTCTAAGGGGAATAAAACTATAAATAAACTTTGTGTCCGACCTCAAATAAATATATAAATAATATTGGCCTAAATTACTGTGGTTAACTATTACATTAATATATTACCCACTGTTTTCATTACAGTCATCCAAAGTAATAGATGACAGCTGTTGGCGTAGTGATATTTTGTGTATTCATCTAAAAAATTCTTTTGATTTTGATTAACTTTATTTCATGTTAAAATGTTCATAATGTCTTATTAATCTGTTAAAATTTAAACCTATGTAAAACTACAAATTCTGTAAAATCATAATCCTAGAAGTGAGCTATTGCTCTTTGGATAATCAGAGTAATTTATTGAATTAATAAAAAAAAAACATATTAGGGGTTACTTCTAGTAACATTTCGAACTATCATCTAGGTGAACTTAGCTCGTGAATGAATAATATCTACATTTGTAATCAAAACATACATACCTTACCAACTGAAGGGAATCCGATGAGGGCGACTCGAGCATCACCAGACTTGAGAACATCAAATCCTTCACCTTTTTCTGACTTTTTAGGAGGCTCAAGAAGTTGAGATCTATACTTGGCAAGTTTAGCTTTTAATAACCCAAGATGGTACTCAGTTGCTAAAAATGAAATAACGAGGGAACCAAACTTTACTGTACGGTTTAAAAAAATAGGCCTACAAATCTTTGGTGGCTTCAAAAGTATTTGGTTTAATAGCTTAAATAAGACTATACCTATGTTTTTAGGCAAAATAAAATTATTAGGGACCAAAGGAAAGAGTAATAACTTAAGCTAGAACTTAAGAAAATAAATTTATTTTACTCTTGATTTTTTTTTAGCACCGTGTCTTATTACTCATTTAGGTTGTACGCCTATGTAGCCCACTAAGCCTAATCACGCTAACCATTGAAAGATTAGGAAGGTTTAATTCAAAGGAAGTGAACTTGCATTTATGTGGAAGGAGAGTGGAAAACCATTTAGGGGAAAACCACCCTCAGTGCACCTGATCGAGATCAAACTTCGATCTCTCCGTCCTTGGCAGTCTAGTCCAACATGTTATACCACGTAGCCAAAGTTTTGATTCTTCTACCCCTTTAAATCTATAACCCTACACATTTAAATTAACTAATGGGGTAGTGATGGGGAAGGTATAATGTTGAGTAAATGTATCTGTAATTGCATAGAGGAAGGGTGGGAAACTATTTAGCACAAAATACCCTGTCATCCCCCCTTTAATTGTTCTCATGCCCATTAGTGCAGGTAGCTATGCAAATTGTGATGAAGAATGGAAAAGGGGGGAGGCGCTAAATAGTTGAAGAGACGCATTAATTAAAATTGAAGGTCATGTATTTGAAATATTATAATAGAGGCCTAGGTTTAGGCCCCTAGCTAAATATTATAAGAAAATAAGTATATAAATAATAAACTAGCGATGAGGAGTGTCTCTCTATTATATGAAAACTCAATTTCAAGTAGTTTGTGTTTATTTTATTTCAATGTAAAATTAAAACCAGCTTATAACCTTAACTAATGCTCACCCTTGTTTTTTTGAGTTCTAGCAATTTCCTTTTCAATATCCGATATTTTTTCAAGTATACCCATTTTATTATTTTCCAATTACAGTTCGTTCCTTAATTTAACGAATAAATATTATTTTAAGATTTATTAAATGAACATACTATTCGTTTAGAATTTAATTATAACTATTTTCTGGTACGGTAGACATGCCAATTGGAAGTTTGGATTCAGTACAGCCACACTGACGTTCAATATTTCCTTATAATCTTTTAAAATCTAAATTTTATTAGATAATTACGTTAATACAATTTTGATAAATATTTATTGTGATATTATATATAGATTCTTATGTGATTATATTCATGCTTAAAATTATCAATTAACTATTAACATTATAATAAAATTTGTAAAACACTTTATTTCACATCGTTGAACAGTGTCCTATAGTGAAGCAACATCGATATTGAAAACGTCGATGTTCTCCCGATAAAAGCATCGATGTTAAGAAACATCGGCCATAAGAACGATATATCGATATTTTTCCAATGTTTTGAAATATTTTAGAATTATTATAGAAAAGTGACCTCACTTTATGTCTTGTGATTCTGTTGCCGTCATCACACGGTTTAAAGTGAGATCACAGACCTCTAAAAAAACAAATAAGAACTATAAATGTCCATATAATCATCAGAAATTTCACATAAAATGTTCTTATATATGCATACATTAAGGATACCAGCGTAAATCAAACATTTCCAAACCAAAATATTAGGTGAATGAAATGTTTACTGACTAATCGATGCTTAACCAACTTAACTTATACTAGACCACCAAACTAAAAAAAAAAAACCCATCTTAGATGGTACAAATATTTCTTTAATTTAATTTATGTAACAATTTTGAAATGGAGTTAAGGAAAAGAAGCTTAGACAATTTAGTTCCCAGAAGCCTATTTCTTTCCTGGGTGATGGTTGCCCTGGCTTCCAAGAACAAGCGTTCGCTCGGCACAGAAGTGGTGACGATGGGGAGGTATATCATTGCAATCTTTGCAAGTGTTGGAAAAAGACATCATCTCCTCCCAAATTTCAATGGCGTCTCTTTTTATTGGTGTGACAGGACATGACAGATACATCTGAACCTGTTTCGCTGATGGTTCCTATAGTTGTAAAAAATATGTATTTTTTATATTTTTGTGTGTCAACTGTTTATGGTATTTCCAAATATCAAATTGCGAATAATCATTATCAGACTCATCACAAGTGTCATTCCTTGATGTAGGCAAGCTGTTAGGTTCCCGCACATATTTTTTAAAGTAATTAATTACTTTGCCTTTGGCCGTGGCATCTTTGAAATGCATGAACTTAAATCTGGGGTCGAGCGTAGTTGAAATGGCAAGTATGGCGGAATGCTTAAGGTTATCAAACCTTCTAGCTAGTTGTTTCTTTATCTCCTCTTTAAATTATGTAATCATTGCATTTTTAGGTTTCATATTTTCTATTGCTTCTCGGACGCAACTAACTAGTGGAATAACTTTGCTCACCGTTACGTAGCTATCTCCCGAAATTTATTTTGTTAACTTCTCAAATGGACATAGTAATTCAACCATTTCGTTGACACAATCTAGTTCACTGTTTGAGACCATTGGGGAGCTTCTGGTCGAGTCAAAAGTATTGCCCCTACAATGAAAGCTAACTCCATGAATCGCTGTAACATGTAGAAGGATGAATTCCAGCTTGTGCAAATATCAATAATAATTTTTTTGATTTGGCCTTCTTTCAGTCCCATTTCAATTTGTCTTTTCCGCAACTCGTCACTTGCATTTACACTCTTTTTGATAAATTTCACTATATCTCGAGCGTTACAATTAATTCAGTACAGTTTTTTTGCATTGTCAATTGATTTAGTTACGACTAAATTAGTTGTATGGGCAAAGCAAGGTATAATATTTTTTCTCCAAATATTTCCCTGTTGACCTTCATTACAGAGCTGTCATTATCTGTGACGATAGCTGAAACTTTTTCAATTGAAACATTCCAGTCAGTGAAATTTTTTGTAAGTTTTTCAGTGATATACAATGACGTGTGGCTTTCTGTCAACTGCATAACACCTAATGTTCTGCTTAGGAGTAGAGACTTGTCCAAAAATAGAATAGTAACACCCACAAATGATTTATTTGGAATGGTTTCAGTCCAAATATCGTAGTTGATGCAATAGTTTTCAGCATATTTTATATAATTTTTAAAAATACGACTCATTGCCTCATATTTGTCGACAATTCTGGTTTTTATTGTCTCTCGACTTGGCACCTTGTACAATGGACATACTTCTCTCATCAGTCGTAGAAAGCCTTTACCTTCTACAGTGCAAAATGGTTTATTATCCATGATTATAAAATTCACAGTGGCTTCAGTTATTTTCTTTGATCTAGCTCCATCCTATGTGATTATGCTTTTTGTTATTTATGAAGTCATCAACGTTTGGTTGCGTCTGCAAACTTTTCTTATATAGAACCATGCTAGTTGAAGTACTGGCAACACTGGTGGAAGAATAGATATTTGGGTCGCTGTCCGATGTCGATGGAACAACATTATTAAAATCTCTATTTGCTGACGTTGTGGCATCTACCTCCATATAAGCAGTAATGGCACCAACCTTTTTTGGCTTCTTGCTATGTATTTCCGCATCTAGCCACTACTGCGAATGTACATTTTCTAAATGACCACGAAGATTGCTGGTATTGCCAGAAGTTTTATGTTCTTACTACATATCTCGCATACAGCTTCTTTGTCACTAGTTTTGTTGAAATAGTTCCAAATTTGGCTTTTCAATTTATTGTGTGACATTGTGATCTGTAAATAAATATAGCACAATTTAGGATTTTAACAACAACACATTTTTTTTTACTTACTTCAACTTAAATTATTACAGTTCAAGCTTGATCTATTCATTTAAAAATGAGAACCGTTCTTATTGTTTTAATTTGCGCAACAAATTTAATAATTTTCTCCTTGATCTCTGGATGAAAATTGAGGAAATTTTTCCCCAATGAAAGTACGGCAAGCGCATTTAGTCTTTCTGTTAAATAAAAGAACCTAAAAAAATAGTTGGAAGCAGAATAATAATCTAATTCTACACTCTTCTACACTTTTATCACATTCAAGAATATGGTACACGGTTTTTAAGCACAACACACTGAGTAAAAAAAACTTCCTTCCACCATCACGCCAGAGCCGGCACTGCGAAAGCAACAGTGCTCACTCTACCTAGCAGTCCCGACTTCCTCCCCACCCCTCCTATGTGTGCATGCGCAAAACAGTCAAACACCACGTCTCTGGCACTGTGAAGCGCAGAGTTCTCTACAAAGATTTTTGTTTCTCTTTCATAAACTGGGGGATGGCTACTGAAGTACTGACATTAAGCTTAAGGAGTATATATTGTACTACAAAAATAAAGAAAGAATTAAAGAAAAAATACTCATTATATTAAATGTTATCGATAATATCAAGTGGAAATAGGGGGTGCTGTAGTTACGCAGTGCTTATACACGAGACGCCACTGTGATATACGTACTGACCGAAGCACGTAACTCAATTGAAATATATATAATAATAAATCTATTATAAACATAACACTTTACTCACATATATCACTACTTACACTCCTAAAGTTTAAAAACCACTCAAAACGGTAAACCAATCACTCTTAGGTTAGGTACGCAAGGTGTCAAGTCAACGCATGTTGACAGCAAAACATTCACAAACGGAATTAATGAATAAATGTAGGAAGGGAAATGATTGAACGATGCCAATGTCATTTTGTCATCGATGTATCGCTCATCTAAACATCGATGTTAACGTCGATGTTTATGAACATCGATGTATCGTTTAGATCCCTGGTTGCCTAGCAACCATAAAAAAGAAATAAGTAACTAGCAACAAAATAATACACATTTTATCTACTTTTCTCTGCGTGTAGAAAAATATATATTTCGCTTTAAAAGCTGTACAAGAAAATATTTGAATATGTCTTACAGAGATTTAAGGAGTATGTATTTTAATAATTTCTACAAATTCTATAACTGCTGCTTTAACTAAACATTTATATATTGTAGTTGTGTAAAAGCTTAGAGTACTATAAATAACTTCTAATTTTGTATTATAATATGTAGTATTCTAATTAATGTTAATAATAATGGTTTATTATAATATAGTTTTTTACATCAATAAGATCACTCATTGATTTAAAATGTCAACGATTATGATTTTTTTTCAAACAGATTTCACGGAAATGATGCGAGCTCTGGGGTACAATCGGTTAATATCTATGGAAAATTTCCGCAACCCAAATTTTCCACTTGTTGCAGAAATTTTAGTTTGGTTGATTAAACGATTTGACCCTGATGCAGACTTCCCTTCAGAATATGGTACAGAGCAAGATCGGGTTCTTCTTGTTCGGTCTGCAGCCCAATTTATGGTATAGTATTGGTCCTTTTGTGTCCTTTGTACAAGTAACAGTTAATTTTTTATGAATCATACTGTATTTTTACCACTGAGCACCTTACTAAATCATATATGCCTATATTATCTAACTGTATAAAAAAATTGTAATATATACCCACTTCAGTGGTCAAATGGTCTAAGGTGTCACTCTCACAAAAGACCGGACTGCTGATGACGGGGAGATCGGGTTTCGATTCCCAGTCGGGTCTGCTAAGAGTAGTTTAACCAAACTGGTTTCCTACACTCCTTCCACACAACTGTGGGTAGATTACCTTTGAAATGCCTCCTTCCTCATCCCTACCACATTAAAGTAATTTATCATAATGTGCATAACCTGAACAGGTAGTAAGACAAAGTGATAAACAAAAGACTTTGTAACACTAGTGCCTTGCAACCAAAGCCAGCTTTAAGAAATGGAGACAACGAAAAAATTAACAGTAGGCCTAAGCCACAAAATATCAAAAATGCTCTCTTATTTTCAAATTTTGAGACACATTCATAAAATTTTATATCAAAATTAGCATATTAGTACATTAATTTTAAATCTAGGTACAGGCCCAAGTTATGGGGAAATTTATAATTAAGTCCACAAGTGTTGCACCAAAAAAAATTGTTTTAAAATTAATATAGGCCAATATTTTTTTAACACCAAGTCTTACAACACGTTCACTTTTGCACTATTTATGCTAATGGTTTTAGAGATTAAGAAGGCTATATTTTTAAGAAGTGTACCCACATTTGTATGGAGGGAGAGTGAAAAACAATTTTGGAAAAACCACCCTGATCGAGAGTTGAATACTGGTCTCTCTGTGATCGATAGTCTAGTCTACTTCGATAGGAGCTCATTAGGCCATACAGCCACCGAAACAGGTTTTAGATAATATTAATTTAGTATTCCTACAGTACCGGTAAATGTTAAGTTACAAAATAATATTTTTTATTTTATGTACATACTCCAACAACTAAGCACAAGGCCATCTCACACTAAGAGTAGGACTGTTAAATATAAAGGATGTATAAAAGGTTAAGAAACACTAGTTTTTGAGGAAAATTTATCTATCTAGTAACTATCATTTCAGGCCTCCAAGGCCCACATCAAGCTGAACACCAAGCGACTTTACCAGGCTGATGGTTATGCTGTTCGAGAACTACTAAAAGTTACGTCTGTACTCTACGATGCTTTGAAAGTGAATGTTGCCGCATTAGGAAACGAAGAGTTGATGGTCTCCACCCCAATCGACATCGCATCCAAGGTTTGTCAAAATATGATAAACTTTTCTTTTTTGGAGGCTATCCATTTATTAAATTACTGTGGGAAACGAAAACATTAACTTTTAATTTTACAATTTGAAATTATTAAACATAATGGTGGTGTTAATTTCAGTTTAAGGGGGTAAATAATAATATCATGTCATTACCTGTATAGAGGATAAAAAAATAGTCCTATTTTATTTAATCAAAATTTAGTTCCAGGTACATTGTCTATTTTTTCCCCTACATAAAATATTAATATTAACTCTTTTTCTTAGCACCACGTCTTACTACCCATTCAGGCTATACACATATTACATACTAATTACAATAATGTGTTATGGATGAGGAAGGTTAAATTTAGAGGAAGTGTACCTACATTAGCACATATGGAGAGTGAAAAATCATTTAGTGAAAAAACTCAGTACACCTGACTGGAATTTGAACCCAGATCTCACTGTCATTGTCAGTCCAGTCTATTGCGAGAATGACGCCTTAGGACATGTGGTCTCCAAAGAAACTGTAAACTGCGTAACCACCAGTTCCACATGAGCTAAAGAGGGTGTAACTTTACCTACATACTTTTGTTATAATTTCAGATCCATGAACTCAAACTAACGCGACAGCTAGCTTCGCAAATAACAGTTAGAGGAGCAACTCTCTATGATTTGTTGGGCCAAGAAGTCGAAATGAGGGTAATTACTCATAATTGTCTTATGATTAAAAGGTTTAGTTATTAACAAAAATTTTAGTTACTAATAAAAGTTTATTATGTTCATCCCCAGATACTTCGTTTAGTTAGTTTGTCAACACCAAGGCAATTAACAACTTTATTGGGAGGACATAATCATCATCATCCCTGAACATTTCTGACTTTGCAGCTCATCTGGCACATCCTCTTCTTTCCGAGGTTGTTCCTATTTTGAAAGCATTCTTGAATCCACAATCGGCTCGCTCTGCCTATGGTAGCTTCATCATAGCCCTGTTAGTCTTCCTATTCAGGGTTCATTGTTAAACCTTCATAACTACTGTGGCGGTGCAGGGACAGGGCTGCCACCATACTTCACTCCGACAAGCATTACCGTTGTTCGTCCGCCTCGGTATTATTCAGGCGCTGTGCTTCAAATGAGAGCCCATTATAAGTTTTGGTTCTAACCTTGTTGAAGTCAAAATTTAGTCTTCATACGGTTCAAAGTTAGACAGGCTCCAAGAGTTCACTCCCAGGTACTGAAACCCAGTACCTGTAAAAACAATAACTATTTTTTTATAGACTTATATTATTTTTTAGGAATTGAGAAATAATCATGTGAATCGTCATTTGGAGATGAGTGAAGTGGAGACATCGGTGAAGGAAGCTTTGGATAAGGTGAAGGCGGAGACAGTCAACACCAAGCAGCTCATAGAGAATGTATCGGCGAGCGAGATCAGTCTCGATAGCAAGATAGAGAAGAAACGGATGGAGCTCGAAAGGAATCAGAAACGACTACAAACTCTAAAAAAAGTCAGGTAATGTGTTTATTCGCCAGTTTTGCTTTTAATCAGACTTAATAATTAGCAGGGTCCCTTATTTTGATGACTTTTTTTAATGTACATTACAGACAAAGCTCATGTGAATATAAATTCTTGCTTTTCATCATCTTTGATTCATTTTTAGGGTTTTGTTTTGAATATTATATTTTTAAATATATTTTATAAATGCATAAATACTCCAACGTAAATGTGTTTAGCAGACAGTTGTCAGAATAGTTCGACACCCTAGCTCAGTCGTTAGCGTGTCTGATTACTGATCAAAGTTTCCCGGGTTTAATTCCCGGCATGGCCGAAAATTTATCATCGATGAAGATATGGGTTTACCCTTTCACAGTGATGAATTAACGGCTGGGGACTGGATGTTGTGCCTTTCCTAGTCTTAAGTTAGAGTATAAGGCATATGAAGCTATGACACGACGGCAGCAAGCTGGTAGCAGAAAATATCCTGATTTTGGTTGGAAGAACAGTAGAGAAAATTCAAATTTATTTATTTGCGACCAATATTGATAATATTTTACTATTTTATTTGTGTTATTTTATAGGTTTTGATAATATCCATCAAAAGTGACAACTGCAGATAACAATACTTGACGTATCAATATATTAAAATTGTTTTAGTAACTTTAGTAACTAACAAATCCCACTCAGGCCTGCTTTCCTGGAAGAGTTTGAACGTCTCGAGGTGGAACTTCGTCAGCTTTATCAAGAGTACTTGGATCGTTTCCGGTGCCTGGCATACCTCGAGCAACAGCAGGATGATGCTGAACAGATCGAGCAGGAAAGAATGGCTGAGAGACAGGTCAACTATCTCTCTCTCTCTCTCTCTTTCTCTCTCTCTCTCTCTCTCTC
>CABEEJ010002432.1:37735-71118 GCA_901482245.1 Timema douglasi
ATATATATATATATATATAATTCTTTAAGTTTCTTTGTAAGTAATTGACATATCTGAGTAACTACAGCCTGGGGGACCTCTCGATTATAATAAGCTCTACACTATGGGTCTACATACTCAAGTTTCTTTTATTACTAGTCGGGCTTGAGCGAGCTTTTTGGAAGGCTCCTTAAAATCGAGTCAAACCGAGAGCTTAAATCAAGATAAATACTTTAAAACAGAACTATTTAAATAAAAATTCAAGAATCATTGAAATTGAAAACGATAATTTTTAAATGAAACTTATTTATATTAGATTAGACTAGATGAAATTTATAATTAAAATAAAATAAAATAATTTCTTTAAAACTACGATATCATCAATATATTTAACTTAGAGTGAAAAGAAAGAACGCATGCCAATTATACATTTTTCATACAACATCCATACAAGCAGAGAGAAGAGTAAATAATGATTCACCCACCCCCAGACACACAATACAAGCACAGAAACAGCCTTATACAACAAGCTTAAACTTGCTGAGCTTATAAAGCTGTCTAGCTAGAACTTGAGCTTCTATTAAAGGCCCAAGTTAAAGATTCAAGCACTCACAGACTCTTACTCAAAACCTGTATGGGCCATATTTGTTATCACCCGTCTTGAATTAATCATTCACGCCAGTGCATTGGAATGAGCGCAAGCTTGCTTCACTCTGATACTGGTGTAATTCCTTAACATTAAACCCTTCCATTTTGTTTCCTAAGAAGAGGCAGTCTAAGTTACTACAAGTTTGTTTGTTCGTTTGTTGACACACTAACTCTTGACATAATATAAGCGTTGGTCATATCACAAGGATGACAGTCCAACACTTAAGAATAGCGTCCTTAACTATGGCAGGACCTGGAAAATTATGATTTATATAATTTAGCAGGAATGAGGTTTTTTTTTCCTTCCAATTTTCACGTCAAATGGAAAATTTCTTCACATAATTTTTTTGAAAACCCTCATTGTGCATGACAAACCAAAAATATGTTAGTTTTCTACCCTTGAAAAGATGTGAAAAAAGTTAACACCTGTACATGAATAGCGAAGCTTAAGAGATCAAAACGATCTATAGATTGCGGATACTGCCGCATCAAGTATCACCTGGACACGGGTATTGAACCCGAGACCCTTGTATTAACCCACCATCGCTCTACCATTGAGCTATTCAGAATTTGTCATGTACTCAGGGTCATTCTTTACCCATCCGTCAGAGAGCCTGATATAAAAAATTAGTGAAGAATGACCCTGAGGACGGAATGAATCCAGTGGTTAAAGCATTTGTGTGCTAAGTCAAAGTCCCGTGTCCAGGTGTCCTTTTTCAAATTTATGAATATTATACTTTTATTAATCTCTTGGCTCTCCGCGACTAGAATGCTTTTAACTGTTATGTTCAGGCGGCCACCAGGAAGTTTCTGGAGCAGTTGAAACAGGAAGACAAGTTCCCAGAAGGCTCTGCAGATCTCTTTGGTGGGGAGGACCTCAAGGACGAAGCAGAAGACGCTGTCAAAGTGGGGACAGGCAAAGCCAGTCGTGTCAGGATAAAAACTGCTTCTGGAGGTATCATATATCACTAGTGTACTTACATTGTGGTAAATGGGGTTGTGTAGGTGAATTAATGATAACCTCGGACATAGCTCTTAGTCAGGCTGGTATTCATCTCACAATCTGATTTGTGTCATAGAATGGGTGCGTTTGGCAATTTTCTCTAGCATGATTTGTCGGTGACCTGGCGATCTAGGGGTAAGGTGTCAGACCTCTGTGCTGGGGGTCCGGGGTTCAATCCTTGGTCCTGGTACAGATTCATCTGATTTCCGAACCCTTCCTCGACCTCTGACAAGACATCTTGTGAATGTGGGGGATGCCAGGCCTCCACCGTGGTTCGGATCCCACGTTAAACTGTAGGTCCTCCAGTTCATCTCGCAATCACCCTACCATTACACATTAGCGTAAGTGCGTATAACCTCAATGGGTAGTAAGATGCGGTGTTAATAGTAATAATCTAGCATGATTTGTTAAGTTTGCTATGTTCAAACCCTGGACTTTCTCATATATATTAATATATATATATATATTTCTCACTGTGTCTTACTACGCGTTCGGGTTACACGCTTAAGTACTAATTACGCTAATAGGTTAGGAATTGGGAAGGTTGAGTCTAGAGGAAGTGAACCCACATTTGCTTGAAGAGAAAGAGAGAGTATAAAGCCATTTATGAAAAACCACCCCCAGTTCACCAGACCAAGTTTTGAACCTCAATCTCCCCGTACTCGGCAGCCTAGTTCAACATGAAACTAGCGTGTTAGCTAACTATGCCACCAAGGTGGGTCTTTCTCATATAAATTCCATTAAGTTAATGAAGTTGGTTGAAAATCCTTAAAAGTCAAATGTAAAAACAAAATAAATATAAAATAAAACTATAACTATACTCTATTTAAATATATAGCATACCCAAATTAGTATTAAGCCAATATATATATATATATATATATTTTTCACCACTTTGTGGTTTATGTTGCCAGTTATGCGCAAGGCGTCAGCCGCAGCCCAGCAGCAGAGGCGTGTGTTTGGGAGCATGGCCCCGGGTGAAGAGGATGATAGCGGGAGCTTAGACTCTGACTCAGACTTGCTACTGGACGGTGATGGATCGGAGATCCTCGGGAGTGAGGAGGAAGACGAAGAGCTGGAACTCGGTATGGAGGGGCTCAACAAACCCGGGGATAAGCGGAGCAGCCAGAGTCGGCAAGAGCACAGCGACGACGACTTCTAGATGTTGCCTGACTCGAATGCTGGCATGAAACTTTAGCTAAAAGTAATGAATAGGGATAGGACCCTCGAATCCTTAGGGATTTTTTAAGATTCTAGGATTCAAGTAAATATATGCGAGATTTCTTTTAAATAAGTTCTTTTCAAAATTATGGATTGTATTTTATTTTTTTAGAGCTCTAATATTGCTTATGAGTGATTCAGCTCCGACATAATTATAGAACACTCTCAACAACCAAACTTCAGGCTATAAATTTAACACTTAACTGAATGAATGAATGTTAATAATGTAACATAAAATGTTAACATTTAGTTACTAAGTTACTATTTGTATTTTCTATCATGAATCGTCTGCATACCTCTGGATGAGTCCCAAGGCCCACCACACACACCACCTTCTATAGTATTTTTGCTGATGGTGAATGGAAGGCCCAGAGAGGGACAGCCGGAAGCGGACAGATGTTGCCCAGCTAAAACCTTTATTAGTCTTTAGGTTTACATATATAGGTATTGGGTAACAATGTTCACATCTATAGATTTGGTCGGCTGGGTTGGTCCCAGATGAGATCCGAAAGGTTGTGCTGTTCCCTTCTCGTAGCCATCCGGGGATGTCGATAAAGGACCTTATTAAGGCAGGGAAAGAGAAGATTAAGCAGAACCTCGATGGCATCCTGGTCGGGACCGTCGTGTTGTTTGTGCCCAGTCGGATGTGATTGACTCCCAATGAGTCCTGGGTCCATGTGATGCCGAGAAGTGCTGCTATCATCTCCTCTTGGTTTATTTCCTTCCTCTCGGCTAGGCTTTGGACCCAGGCCTCGTTATCTCTTGGCCGATATGCCACCAGGGTTCATGGTGTCACATATATGTACAATGTTGTTGCTGGGCCGGATAGCGGCTTTCATTTGGCTTGGGTCCATTCCTTCTGTTTGGGCAAGTGTTGTGCGATTACGGGATCTCTGTATAATACTATGGTGACGAAGCCGGGCTATTGGAGGTTAAAGCTGAACCAAGGCATGTAATCGAAATCCTCTGCCGCCGCAAGTAATATTGAACCTTCTCCATTGTTGTAGCTGTGTGTGTCAGAATTTGTCATTTAGTGTCCAGATTCAGGCCCAAGTACACCATCCTCTGCAATGGTTGGAGCACTGACTTCTTTTCAATGATGGTTAGTCTCAGCTCCGCCATGGTCCTTGTTTTTCTCTCGGCCTCTGCGCGGGTCACTGGTGAAGAACGGGTAATCTGGACACTACACAACAGATCCTGACATTCACAGCAACAGAGAAGGCCCAATATTACTTGCACTGGCACTGACATAAAGACAATTAATTTAATCATATTTTCTTTCAAAATTCATGGTTTGTAAATAGAACTAATATTTGAATTTGTAGGGTATTAGTGAAGTCAATCGATTTCTAGTAATGAGAGTTTAGTGAATCTTCAGCCGTGGTATGTTGATATTGAATTATATATTGATATTTGACCCGTGATACGGTGCCAATTAAGATGATACGGATTTATAATGAGATTTTGCCCTGTGATTGAGCAGTATCTATAACGATATTGGGTTTTGCGATGATGACGCGAGCATGCTTTACTGCCTACTTGGTCGCGGTTATGTGATCTGAGTATATTTGATACTTATAATTATGAAATTAGAAAAATTTTTGATGTTGCACATATTTTATTTAACTGGTGACACTGTTGGTACTGAATGTATGATAATAAATATTATGATTTACATATTGTTTTTCTGTGATATTACATGTTCCGTGTTCCGTGTACTGTGTAATGTTATATTACTGTTTACCCCTTGCCTCTTGGACCCCTTGTCACCAGTGTCAAAACTAACTAATGGAAATACTCCTGGCAACAGGTGTTGTGAAGGCTAGCTTCCTATTGGGTAGAGGGAGCCAGCGTCCCATGCTTTTTTTGCAAACACTACGGAGTTGATCTTTGAAAGAAAAATAAGTTTTGTGGTGCAATATATTGAAATTACTTCTGAAAAGCGCGTGACTATCCATGAAGTATTTAAAGAATATTTTATACACAGTTTATCAAAGAAAAATACCCTTCATCCATGACTTTTTAAATATATGAGAGGGGTCCAAACAGTATCATTACAATGGTCAGGATTGTAAGTGATTTGTGCTACACACAATGAGCAACAGCCTTTGATGTATTTAATCTCAAATTCTAGTTATGTCATTAACTCACTTCTTTACATTGCTTGAAATTAAGCACCTAACGAATAATTTATATTTAATTACTAACCCATTCTAAAGCACTAATTATTTTACTTGTGGGTTAATTTCTTGTAAAAACATTACTAATGATTAGAGGTGTTTACAGTTCCTTTTTTGTTTGAAAAGAAGCCAAATAAAATATACCAAATATTCCTGAAGCCAAATTGAATATATCTGTTGTTGGTTAGTGCAGAGGGGAAAAATGTATATTTGTCTAACTTTATTCAGATTTTGCTAGTTAAAAATGGATTAGGTAAGTTTTGTTCTTATCTTTTCCCCTCTTTATTTTATAAAGGCAATAAGTGTGTTAACACCAACATTGTTTTATGGATGAGAAAGCAGGGTGGGTTTGTCAGGAGAAACATAAGAGCAAGGTTATTGCGAGTTGATTAAGATATCTAATAAATGTATGGGGGAAAACACATATGGACAGAGTCAGTAATGAATGGGTGCTGAAGGTTTGTGGTTTGAAAGACAGCCTAATAGGTCAATGTGAAACAAGCGTCTTACATTGGTTTGGGCATGTTGAGAGGATGAGTGTGGATCTAGCGACGAAGCAAAATATATGAAGTTAGAGAGTGTGGATCAAAAGTAAGAGGTAGGTCATTTAAGACGTGGCTAAATATTGTAAACGAATGTGTTAAAAGAGAAACATTTGGAGATTTAAGAATAAAAGAGCATGTATGAGTCGGTGTATGGATGTTGTTGAAACGAAGTAAATATACAAGGATAGGGAAGTGTGGAGAAAGTTAGTGAGGATGGATTAAGTACAAAGTTGTTGTTTTTTGAGCTATATTCACAGTTCCTTGCCTACACCTTAAGGGAACAGCATCCTTAAGGCATGTATGTAATCATGTTGAAATATAAAAACTTTGTGCGTGGGATTTTTTCTATTATGGAAGCCAGAAGAAAGGAAAAAAATAATCTCCTTTGTGTATTGCATTATGTCAGCAACAAAAATCCTCTACCGTTACCGTTTTTCTTCTCTAAATTTTCACTTAATTAGTTTATTTTTTCTTATTTTTATCGATTTTCATTATCGCATAATCATATAGCCATTCCGCCACCTCATGGTTAAATTTTTTTTAAATCATTATTATAATTTACAAAATGTTTTAACTGGTTTCATCTAAGTAGATAAATAAACTTGTTATTACAACATGTAATAATTCAGAGTATATAGATTTTTGACATTAAAAATTAATTGTGTTGTAATGAGAATATAAAAGGAAAGGATGCCAAAGAGAAAGATGGAGATGAAATATGTAAGGGAGACTAAGAAAGATGGGAGGAGCATACCATGTTGTGTTTATTCTTATTTTTTTTCACCACAGTTTGGTTATACGCTAGCAGATAATAGAAATTGTGCAAATGGGAGAAGAAGAATGGTTCAAGGTGGAGTCATTTTACTTACCTGATCCGGCTACAGGCTGTAAACAGTTCATAATGTTGACATGATGTAACATCACAGATTGTCACAATTTGAAAATAAATGTGTATTTTAGCTGTTAGAATAGTTTTTCAAAGTTAAATTAAGCCAGATTTTACTTCACAAGCAAAGTCAAAAGTTTTCAAGGTTTTCACAACTTAGTAAATTATTACTATCATATGGAATTATTATGTTATAGTATTTACTTTGTTAGCAGTTTAGTGAATGTCAAGACTGGCTTCCATACTAATACTAAACAAAACAATGAACAAATTGTGTTAATTACCAATAAATATGTATTCAACTATAACAATTTATTGTACAATATTCAATAATGTTTACATTTTTACAATATAATACAGGGAAACAAACACATTAAATTAGCATTTTACTAACACTTAGAAATTATTCTGAAATACAATCTCTTCTGGTTGCGTTTATAAATAATCATAATAAATGTTTTGTTTGTATAAAGTTAAACACACGCATTAATGTAATTTTTCAAATTTTTCACTAAACTGGGAGAATAATGTTTCATTCTCATTTTATTCTATGTTGTTTTAGTAAGTCACCAAAATGATATGAGCAATCCTATCTCGATATTTCTAAGACTTAACAAATTAACTTAGAACTAAAAAATGTACCTTGCTTTTTATAATACAATTTATATCTTAACAAGTGGCTTTAAATGTAATACACGGACATAACGACAATCTTTTTATGAGAAGCTGTAAAGGGTTGCCAAACACCTCCGAGAAACGGGGGAAATTGAATTGTTTGTGTCTGAAAATAACAGGGGATTTCGC
Organism: Timema douglasi; assembly: GCA_901482245.1. Classification (NCBI taxonomy): domain Eukaryota; kingdom Metazoa; phylum Arthropoda; class Insecta; order Phasmatodea; family Timematidae; genus Timema; species Timema douglasi. The sequence continues at coordinate 45,002 of CABEEJ010002432.1, forward strand.
AAATAAAACTTGTTTAAAAAAACTGGAATGTTTGTGAATTTGGTTTCTTAAATTGCAAGGTTTTGATATTAGCCTTTGTATGGAAGAAAGAGGACTGAAGAACCAATCATATTAATTTGAACATGTTTCTTTTCTCCCCCTGTATAGTTGGGTTTCATATCATCTACATATATTTCTCTGTCAAGGCCAAACCATCTTGTTTGAACCATCAATGGCATGACCTTACACCAGTCAAATTTATGACGAGGAATTTTCATTCCTCCATATTTCAATCTAAGTTGTCTGGTAAAACCGGAACTTATTCCGGTAAACACAGGGAATTTTGTAGCTAGATAATGGCAACCCTGAATAAACCTACTTTGGTTAACTGACATGAAATGTAAATATATCAAATACATTGTGAATGAATGTAATAAATTCAAATTTTGCATTGAGTTTAAAAATAACTTTAAGCAAAATCGCACCAAACTTGAGCAACGTTATCATTTTAAAAGACAACACACATGTAATCAGTCTATTTATCGCTGAGTTCAGACGTGGTCGTGTTGTCGTCCGAGGAGCGGGTGTGCCTGTTTTTAGCCACCCCTGGCTCCATGGCGATGGCGATGAACTCCTCTGCTATTTCGCGGTCCATCCCCGTGTACGTCTTGGCGACCTCTTCCTCCGTGACTGGGCGCTCCTTCTTCTCGACCGGTTTCTTGGTGTGGCGACCCTCCTGGCGTCTCCGTCTGTGTCTTTCCTCCGGGTCGCGCTTCCTTCTCGACCGTACCTGGAGAGGAAAACGGGACTAGTCACAAATTTTCAACAACTTAGAATAATATTTTATTGAGACTAATTGCAAAACAGTTTTTTTCGCTCTTTTAGGTTTTTGATATTTTCTTACACTTGGATACTTATGAATATTCGAGATTTGATAACCCGATAAAATTTCAGTGTCAAGATTTTTTTTTTCTTTCGAAATTTTGAATTGGGATATGATTTAGAGCTTTATTACCGCATATAGATGACTCAACCCCAACATAATTATAAGACAAACTTAAAAATTAAGTCCTCAGATCATTAATTTAACTGAATGTATGAATGTTTTAATGAATGTATATAAAAAAAAAATTAGTTACTTTTCGTATCTTCTACGCATCTATCATATTTCTATTATCTACTTTTTTCATCATTTTTTTCCAAGATTCAGGTTCGAATTAGAGATTTTAGATTCGAAGTTAAAATGATTCAAATTAGTAAATTGGTGAATTAAACCAACCTTTAATAGAAACAAGACTGTTTCTGGGGGTGTAATGGGCGGGGTAGGAGGTGGCGATGGTTATTCAAACTCTCAAAAAGTTGCAAAGAAAAATAAAATAATATTGTTTAGACAATATTACATGTACAGTAAAGGCACAACAAAATATCTATAGCTAGTAGATACCATTCTGATGTTTAAGGATATAATAATGGTTTTTAAGGCTCTTAGTCCTAACACAAGCCAAGAGTTGTCAACACCCGGGACTGCACCTGTAGATAAGTCAGAAACTCATGTATTACACTCGATTTTGCACCCCATTTGGATTAAATAAATACAATCTGGCCGAGATTCGAATTTGCGAAGTTACCAGAGCTGGTCTTGTCCACAGCTAGGAGCTGAGAATAAAATAAAATATATTTCAAACAGTAATAATTTATGTCTACTTATATGATGTTAGTTTACTACAAACATTAATTCCTGAGTAATTCAACAAGCTCTTTATATAGAGTTCAAACTGTAAATTATCTCATTTATAAATGGCAAATTTCATCAAAATTGTTTTTTAAATTATTAATTCATGTGTCTCACAAACTGATCCGAGCTGGCTATCTACAGGATCATCTCAACTAAGTAAAAAAGGATAACCTGGACACGGGAATTGATCCTGGGACCGTGGATAGCTCAGAGTAGCCGATACGTTCACCAGTTACCACAGATAGACTCAATACACCAACAACTAGTGAAATATGGCCCTGGTGTGAGACGAACCAGAATTACTCAGTGGTAGAGTATTGATGCACAAAACCAAAGGTACTGGGTTCGATTTCTGTGTCTAAGAGTGTTAGTTTTCACTTAATTAAATGTTTTAAAAGTATTTTTAAATACAATTTACTGCTGACAAATCTATGAAAAGTGTTTAAATCTAGCAGTTTTGAGTGATTTTATCATAATCATCATCATCATCTTTTCTTCTACTAAACATACCAATTCATTTATTTATAACACTACTTTATAGATACAAATTCCCTCAATTACAAAACAAACAAAAAAATATCTCAAAAGTTTTTTCTATAAGCATTCAATATTCCTAAATTTTCTTGCCCTATTTGGTTGAGGGTTTGTGCCCTTTTTCCGTAACCTTTCCTGAAACTTCATCATGGCTACAACCTGGATAGAAACAAATAAAAGCAGCAAACACAATATGGCTTTCACAACGAAGAGGAACACAGTCCACACTTTACACTGGTACCACTGGACAAAGGAAAAACGGTTCACATTTTGTAATATTGTAAGTCTGTGAAAATACAAGATTTTCTATTCTAGAATCGAGTCTGTTCATTGGATAAAATCAAATGTCATTGGAAAAGTTTTGAATCAAATCAGGATCAATTAAATCAAGATTATATAGTAAAAAAGGTTTCAAATTTAATCCGAATCAAACAGCCTAATTTTAATAATTAATTTCTCAATTGGGTTCAATAAACAGATGAACTTATTTTAAATAATGAAAATATTGTTAAAATACCATAACTAGATTCACAAGTTTCGAAAGTTTGAGTCCAGTAATGAGAGTTGAACCATTAAAATAAAATGCAAACACGGTCACATGACTAGTTTGAAATATTATGATGCAATTTATGATTATATTTGATAACGAATTGATGTTAGTTCTAATAAAGTTTAAGTGATATTGAAAAGTTTTACTTTTGAATTTGAATTTTAAAATAGTTTCAAACAACTACAAATATGGGATCTATTTGTATTTGAAATTTCGAATCTTAGTCCAAATCTTTCAAATATTAAATTTTGGAATTGATTATGAATCTTATTTAGATTCAGATTCTAAATTTTGAAACCTCTCACATGCTTGCATTGCAACCACTGTACAAAAAGGTAATGGCTACCTCGATAAAGTAAACATGTGATTTGATTTAATTAATAACTAACTGTCCGAAATACTTACAGCAAGGTGACGAAGGTGCGGAGGTGTCCTGACGACGTACCTGGGCTGGCCGAGAGGGTTAATGAACCTGGGACCTACAGGAATAGTAGGGTAGCTCACCAGAGAAGACGGTGGTGGGGGATAGGCGTATATCGGGGACACATGCCTTGCCATCTGTCGAGAGAAATATGTTAGGTTGATCGGTCTGGTTTGAAAATATACACTTTGTTGTTTTTTTAATAAAAATCTAATTAATTTTAGTTTATTAGCAATAAGAACTTTTTGAGTTTGGTTGGCTATGAACTATTTATTTCCTGATTTTCCATAGCTTCACTAAAAGTACCCATTCAAACATGAACTGTTCAATGAGTTTAATTCACTGTGTTCCACTCCTTCAGACTAACACCTTAGTTCCCTCAGCAGCACACACAGTTGACTACCTAGTGACAATCCTTCCTCTACCAGGACCTGTCCCAGGTAAACATCACATCAAGGTAAATTATTATTATTATTATTATTATTAGCACCGCGTCTTACCACCCGTTCGGGTTATACGCACTTACGCTAATGTGTAATGGTAGGGTGATTGTGAGATGAAAGGGAGGACCTACAGTTTAACGTGGTATCCGAACCACGGTGGAGGCCTGGAATTCCCCACATTCACAAGATGTATTGTCACAGGTGAAGGAAGGGTTTGGTAATCAGATAAATCTGTGCCGGGACCGAGGATTGAACCCCGGACCTCCAGCACAGAAGTCTGACACCTTACCCCTAGACCACCAGGTCACCTTCAAGGTAAATTGCCCCACTTAATAAGCTGCCATCCACTTCGGTGGTCGCATGGTTTAAGGCGCTACTATCACAGTAGATTAGACTGTCGACGGGGATATTGAAGTTCGAATCTCAGTCAAGTGTACTTGAGGATGGTTTTTCCATAGTAGTTTTTCACTCTCACTTCATGAAAATGTGGGTACTTTTACTATAAATATAACCTCCTTAATCCTTAAGACCATTAGCGTAATTAGTGCACACACATATGACCTGAACGAATAGTACCTAAGATAGGGCGCTAAAAATAATATAGGGTGACCTGGCGGTCTAGGGGTAAGGTGTCAGACTTCTATGCTGGCGGCCGGGGTTCAATCCTCGGTCCCGGCACAGATTTATCTGATTACCAAACCCTTCCTTCACCTCTGACAAGACATCTTGTGAATGTGGGGAATGCCAGGCCTCCACCGTGGTTCGGATTCCACGTTAAACTGTAGGTCCTCCATTTCATCTCACAATCACCCTACCATTACACATTAGCGTAAGTGCGTATAACCCGAACGGATAGTAAGACGCGGTGCTAATAATAATAATAATAATAATAATAATAATAATAAGCTGTTCAGCCCAAAAACCAGTAAAGGGAAGAATTAGACAGAAATTTAAAAATATGTATATATTGTATGTATTTAGTTATATTTGGAATAAGGTATGGTAAAGGTGGATAGAAACATATAAAAGGTACTAACACATAATGGCTTTTACAACACAGTTCATACCTTACATTGCTTCCACTGGACAATAGGATAATGGGTGCCTCGTGAAGAAAATCTCTTTTTGTCCAGTGGAAACAATGTTAAGTGTGAACTGTGTTCTTTTTATTTTAAAACCTATATTTTGTTCATTCTTTTAATATGTTTCTATCCTTCTTTCAAGTATAACAAAAACGTAATTCCTAAAGTGTAAAGAGGTTTTCCTTATAGACATATATGTTTGTATATATTTAATAATTATTTTTATTAGCTAATTTATAATGTTACCATCAACAACGGTGGCCAATTTGGTATATTTAAAGTGTACTTTCCAAATTGACTGATCATATCAGTGCACGACTTACAAACTAAACTCTAGAACCAACATTACACCCAGTAGACACTAATCTATAACAATTGTGAAACGAGAAGCCCAAAATTCACCAATAATAAATTTGTCGGCCGTGCCAAAAGTCGAGGCCAGCCAGGGTGGGGGTGCAAGACAAAAAAAATGCTACCAACAAAGTTTGGGTGCCAGGTTGCAATAAATTAATAGCTAATATATTTGACCTCCTTGAGGGCCACGACTTGACCCCTGTCAGAGAAAAATTGCCGTGCAGACGTTAAGCTCTAATGCAATATTTAATTCTATGGTGAGTTATTTAAAAATATGGTTCACGCCAAAATAAAATAAAAATAATCCAATTAGGCTCATTTTCCCTACCAACCCTATATTTTGAGTAAATAAAAATGTGTAAAAATGTGACATTAATTATCGGTAGCTCATTTAAAAAAAATGTAAGCAAGCTATGAGACTAGTCTTGATGAAAAAAGGCTCTAAATTTATCCTTCCTCTAACAAATACAATATTTTTTTTTACAGGCTCCCACCAGAAGGTTTTAATATATTTGAGAACCCGCAGCGAGTTTTCCTCTTTACCTTGAAATAAGAAATTTTGTAGTCCCCCCTCCCCCTCTTTTTTTTAACACACCATCTTACTACACGTTCGTGTTATACAAGTATGTACTAATTTCCTTAGTGGCTTAAAGGACTAAGGAGGTGATATTTATAGAAAGTGTACCCGCATTTGCTTGTTGGGTTGGGGAGGGGGGAAAGANTGTTGTTGTAAAAACCACCCTCGGTACACCTGACCGATATTCGAACCTCGATCTCTCCGTCATTGACACTCTAGTCCACTTGCGAGAGTAGCGCGTTAGAACACTCGGCCACCGAAGTGGTTTCTTTCTTGATGACAATTTTATTACAAAGGGTGTTTGTAGGTGAAGGATTAAAGAGAGTACAAGCTTGGATGAAACTGAGTAGTAGTTTCAGCAAAAAAACGACATATACCATTGTATTTTAAACCGTGTGGCCTGATAACTATTAATACTTTCTCGCGGACTGAGGTGGTTTCCTTAATCTTTCTCCCTTAGGTTTAATTTGCCTAAAGCCCGTTCTGGCACTAAAGTGTACCTAGTATTTAAAGAAACAAACCGATTCATAAATATGTTTGTTTGGGACTTCTTTTTTCTTCATTTTTAATATCGTATTAAAATTCCTCTTCACTCTCTAATCTTCTCTTTGCACCCACATGACTTTCTCTTTCTCTATTTATTTACTCTCCTCCTAAAGGAATCTCTCCGGTTCAGCCCAGTCACGATTGGTCGAAGAGAGAAAGTTGAGTGACCTCTCCAGCAGTCACAGGTGCTTGTGTGCGCGCGCAGCAGGACGGTCAACACTAATCCCCCTTCCCCCCTCCTTCAACCATCAACACATGGTATAAAAATATATAAGAGAGGGAGAATACGTCTCCTTTTTTATACGTTAGAAATCAGTTTTATCAATGGATATATTTTTTATTATCAATGGAGGCTAGATATATAATTTGTTATTACTCATACTAATTAATTTATACAAGTAAAAATATATGATTCGATTTAGGCGTATATTTTAGCTAAATATCAACACAGAAAATAAATAATATAATATATAAATAACCATAGGCGTTGGTAGCGCTTAATTGTAGGGGGCAGGGTGTGTGAAGAAATCTAACTAACCCATTTTCATTTTAAATTAGAACATAAAATATATTTCTCGCCAAATGAATAACAAGAATAATATGATGACGGGTTTAATTATATAATCCATACAAAAAAAAGTTACTTTGATAATTTATGCATCGCTACAAACGTGGTTTTTCACTTTTCTGAATAAAACGATAATTAAACGTTACTTTTACGGTAGGTATTAATAGTGTCCCATACGAGCAGACTGTCCTTACCCCTCACCCCTGTCCGCCCCCGTAAATGACTCCCATGTAAATAATTTGTTGCCATTGTTGATCAATATTCATAAATAGTATAACTTGTTAACGTTCGATTTTTAAATAAGTGTATTCGCATTTGCGTGGAGATAAAATGGGCAACCTTTTAGGGAAAAAAAACACCCTCAGTCCACCCGACTGAGATTCGAACCACGATCAGACCGTCATCGGCAGCTTATTCTATATAGAAAGTGACACCTTAGACCAGGTGGCCACCGAATCAGGCGGGTAATATTAAATTAACACATTACATTGTTTAAGAATATGATAACTTAATAACATCAAACATTTATCTGCTTTGATTTTTTTTCTTTCTTTTTTAGTAAAATATTAATTATTATAATTTAGTTAGTGACCTGATGATCTAGGGGTAAGGTGTCGGACTTCTGTGTTGGAGGTCCGGAGTTCAATCCTCGGTCCCGGCACAGATTTATCTGATTGCCAAACCCTTCCTTCACCTCTGACAAGACATCTTGTGAATGTGGGGAATGCCAGACCTCCACCGTGGTTCGGATTCCACGTTAAACTGTAGGTCCTCCATTTCATCTCACAATCACCCTACCATTACACATTAGTGTAAGTGTGTATAAGCCGAAAGGTTAGTAAGACGCGGTGCTATAAAAAAAAACTATTTTCTGTGAGTTGTTATAATTATTTGACTTTATGGCAATTATCCGTTGTAGTTCCTTTGAATACGAATAAATATAAGTTAAATATATTCCTTTCAAACGTCACAGTGATGTATTATTTTGTAGTAAAATTACTTATAACATAGTCTACAAACTCAAACAACATATTTTGAATCGCTACAATAATGGTATTCTTATGGCTCAAGGCATTTGAAAAGTGTTCCACTTCCAAAGAGATATCAAAATATAATAGTTTATTTGTAGGCCGATCACCACCGGAGGTTAGAAAGTTTAAAACACTTAAAGGAAATAAATTATACAAGGTTTGTGTTGAGCGCCTCGGTAGACGAGAAATTACCGCGCGCAGACATTCTAATCGGGAATGAGATATTTAATTCTAGGATAAGTTTTTCAAAATATTGTTGGACGCCAAAATGACATCAAAACATTCCAACAGGAGTTTTTTTTTCCTTAAAAACCTGATACATTTTATTAATATAAATAAAATAGAAGTGAACATGTGACATTAGTTTGTTTTAAACGACTTTTTAAGTAAATTTTGGGAGCTTTGAGACCCAAGCTTGATGAAAAAAAAAGCTCTAGATTTAGCTTTCCTCTTAACAAATATGATAATAATTTGAGACACTCAACAGAAAATTTTAAAATATTTGAAAACTAACAGCGAACTTTTCTCTTTACTTTGAGATAAGAAGCTTCCTAGTTTTCTTTCCACTCTTTCTTATCGACATGACAAAGGGTGGTTGTAGGTGAGGGAGAAAAGGGAGAATAAGCTTAGAAAGAGTAGATAAGTAGTTGCAGAAAATGACTTAGAGCATTGTATTACTGTCAAAAGATAATTTAACAGAGCAGGGCCAAAAAAATTAATAATCCATATCCGTGCTGAGAAAAAAAGTCGAGATATTTATGAATTTGAGCTAAAAATGATTACAGGGAAAAAATGTTTTAACATCTTTTTTAGTGTTAAAGTTTTTACGTGCACTGTGTCTTACTTTCCGTCCGGCTATCCGTATATTTACACTCGAAGAATAAGGGCGAGGAGGTTATAATTGATAGGAAATGTACACTCACTCGCGTGGAAGAAAAGTGGGAAACCATTTAGGTGAAAACACCTTGGCCGAGATTCCAAACCCAACCAACCCGTCACTATCACAATATATGAGGTTGATGCCTTAGCCCGCGTGCCCACCCATCTCAAAACTAAGTCAGCAAAAACAAAAAACTTTTTTTTTTGTGGTCGTCACCGCGTCTCACTACGCGTTCGAGCTAGACTCAAATGTACTAATCACTCTAATGTTTTAGAGATAAATAAGGTTTAATTTATATTACATGTGCTCGCATTAGCTTGGAGGGAGAGTGATGAAAAACCATTCAGGTAAAAAAAAGAAATTAATTAATTAACGGACACCTCTGAATAGCGGATTATTCATTACTAGCAATACTGCACGTCATTGCCCGTGACCCACTGTGGTATAAGAATTATATGACCCCCCTCCCCCTCCCCCATGGTGCCCGATTTAAAATGAAAACGTTATCTCTGAAACGTAATTCCAAGACAGATTAAAAATATTTTCTTCAAAAATTTGTTAAAAATAACCTAGTTAAAAATATAATTGAACATTTAAAAATCCGGCGTCGAGGTGCAATTGGACCCCATGCGTGCCGTAGATTTGGCTGGGCATCGAACACAGACAAACAAACACAGACAGACACAGACAAACCCTTCCTTTCATTATTATAGATAGATAGCTGACAGTTTAAATATCCCCGGCAAAAACAACATGGGTTCTTACGGTAAAACAACTTCCAAATAACCCGCCTCGCTGGCGTAGTTGGCTAACGCGCTTGTCGTGATGAAGATCGACTGCTGAGGACGGGGAGAGATCGAGGTTCGAATCTCGGTCGGGTGAACTGGGGGTGGTTTTTCCTAAATGGTTTTCCACTCTCCTTCCACGCAAATGCTGGTTCACTTCCTCTAATTCAACCTTCCCAAGTCCTAATCCATTAGAGTAATTAGTACTTAAAGCGTATAATCCGAACGGGTAGTAAGACGCGGTGCTAATTAAATAAACTTCCTAATAATGGAATTTATTAATAACGGACATAAACAATGAGCTTATTTATACATAATTTATTTTTAATACCAGTCCAAAACTGAAAACACCTTCGGTATTTCACTGTAGGAATGTCAGGAACGAAATTGCCTCGCACGAAGTGTGGGCAATCCCGCCTCCCCCTCTAAGGCAGGGGTCGTAAACCTTCGGCCCGCGGGCCACTTGCAGCCGACCGTAACGGTTTTTGCGGCCCGCCAGTTCATGAAAAATATAAAATTATTTCAAGAGAAAAAATGACAAATATAGATATGTATTTTATATGATAATGTGAGGCTCTCAACTTAGTGATTTATTCTCAACATGTTTGATATTTATTGTAAGTTCAACTATCACCGGTCAGCTAATAAGTGTAGGGTCAAGTATCTGAGATGTGAGGTATTTCCGGTGAAATCCGCACGTAGGCCCGTAACTGCCGATTCCAGTGGGAAAGCATTGAATCTGTGAGAAGCGATGTACAAGTATCGCGTGGTCTTGGATGACGTGGATCTAGGCCCGTTGATTGGTGCTTTATGCCGTCATTGGAATCTCCTGGTTGGCAGATTATAGCTAGTGTGTATCCTATAGTACAGTAGCCCTATGGCTTCTTTGGTGCTGACTGACAGCTTACAGCTGACGGATTTGAAAAGTTACCAGACCAAATTATGTATCCCTACGCCGAACCAAATGATCTGCAAAAGCATATATTTAGCAGCTGTCCCTTATGACAGTCAAAATTTAGGTATATATCTAAATGTTGACTGTCAGAAGTCAGCTGTGAGCTGTCAGTCAGCACCACAGAAGCCATGGGGCTACTGTATATACCTAACTGTTGACTGTCAGAAGTCAGCTGTGAGTTGTCAGTCAGCACCAAAGAAGCCACAGGGCTACTGTAGAGCTCTGGGAAGTTGGTTCCAGGCAGTTGGTGTAAACAGCTGGTTCGTGCAGTTGTAAAGTGTGTATCAAGATGATTGATTCCGTTTAGCGATGACGCGCCATGAGTGCGACCATGACTAAGACATTGGTTATAGACATTGGTTAGACAGTGGTTACAGAGTTCCACTGCTGCCAAGGGAAGTTTGGGATCTCAGGGGATGGGTTGAACGACACAACAGAAGGGGTCATGAGTTCGACGGCAATGTATGAGAGTAGATGGCTTTGAGAAATAAACCGAGTAATGTATGTGATTGATTGTGTTTTCTTGAGTCCTCACTTACAACGTAATAACCATCAGTCACGAATATCTAGATGTGGAAGTATAGAAGTGAGCCCGTAACCTCTACATATTTGTGTCAGATAGTACAATAATGTCGGCCAGACTTTACATCTTAGTGTCAGAATGGGATGATAATGTATAATAAGCTCTGCGTCACTTTACAATAAACAAAATACGTATTTTGTTCAGATATTTCCCGTTATTTTATAAATGATTTTATTCTTTCACGTGAAGAAAGTTAATACGTTTTTACACAAATGTACTTTGAAACGAAAAAAATGACAACGGCTCTTGTAGAAAAGACAAATCGAGATCCTTCCTGCTTTGAAAAATATAACAATTGAAAAAAAACAACACAAGAGAACATAGGTACTTCACGAATTTCTGGTTAAAAAACAAAGATTTAGTTTCAACATTTTCTATAGGTCTAATGTTATTTTAATAGTAATAATAATAATTAGGCCTATTATTATTTTACAACTTTTTTTTACTTAAAGATTGTAACATTTGGTTTATATTACCTAAAATAACTTTAAAAAAATCACGCACAGGTGACAACATTTTGTAATGAAATTTAAAAAAAAATTCGGCAATTTTTTTTTCAAGTTATCAGTTTGTTCGTTTGTGTGTCAAAGTCATTCACGAGCTAAGTTTACCTGGATGACAGCTCGAAATGTTACTAGAAGTAATCCTTAATATATCACTACGCCAACAGCTGACATCTATCACTTTGGATGACTAATGAAAACAGATGGTAATATATTAATGTGATAGTTAACCACAGCAATTTAGGCCTATACTATTTATATATTTATTTGAGGTCGGACACAAGGCTTATTTATAGTTTTATTCCCCTTAAAAAAATATTAACACCGTTTTCACAAAAACTTCTAACGAACATAGTTTCAAAATGGCGACTGACGAATTTAAACCATATGATTAAACATAACGGTAAACAAGTTTTTACAATGATACAGACACGCAGTTGATCAAAATATGTTATTCTGTTAAATATTTCAAAATACGATAAAATAATAATAAAATCATTTATTGTATGTAAAAAAATGACAACAATTTTCTCTTTTCCAAGTAAATACGATGCCTGTATTAAAAGGTATTGATGTGTGCACTATAATACACAAAATCAGTAACGTTCCAAAACGAAAAATAAGTACTTTTAATTATGTTTAAAATATTGTTTCGGGTTGGATAAAATGAAATTAGTTAAAAAAATGAAATAATATGAGAAATTCTTAAGGTTACGTTATTTTAAATGTAATATATAAAACAGGTAATTAAAGATCTTTACATTTATAACAAAACTGTGATCTTTTACAAGTGTTGGCAACCCAAAACCTAAACATATGATTTTCGAACTGTCATTCAGGTAAAAACCTATCGTGAATGTTTCCAAACACCAGATATTGATCTACCATCTTTGGCTATCCTCCCACTCGGAGGGATAAGAGAAATAATTTCACCTTCCCCCCTCCTCTTTCTCCTTTTTACAACCCCTCTCCCCCTTCTCAACCCCATGATCGGTCAGTGCCGTCTTGTTCTGTTCTTGACACGAACAACCAAACATTTCATCGCTGTCTTGTTTGAAAAGGAACTTTACCCCCTAGTTTCTTCTAATTTACTAAACAAACAGCCGTCGTTTTCGTACTAAATTGGCTGGAGAAACTTGTATTTAAATAAGTATAGCAACAATCACGAAATAAAGAGCAAAGTAGCTGTTTTAAAGAGTTGAGTTTATCAATGAAAATGTCATTATTTTCATCAAATGGATACACCAAAAGTTGAAACGAAGCTATATATTTAGTGAATTATTAATATATTTACATCGCAATAGACTGAAATATCGATGTCAGGGAGATAGCGGTTCTACTCTCGATAGGGTTGGGATATTTCTTAATAATTTTCCACTCTCTCTCTCTCTCTCTCTCTCTCTCTCCACGCAAATACGGCCATACTGCTTCCAATATTGACCTTTCTGAAATGCGACCCACTCAGTATTTTTAAAACTTTCAATGTTCCTCCTTTGACTGAACTAGTGTGACACCCCTGGGTTGGACCACTCGACCACCAAAGTGGGTCGATGAATGAATAGTTTGTTCGCGGCAGCTCAAATCGTACCATGCCCACCACTGTCCCTTGGTCGATGAATGAATAGTTTGTTCGTGGCAGCTCAAATCGTACCATGCCCACCCCTGTCCCTGGGTCGATGAATGAATAGTTAGTTCGCGGCAGCTCAAATCGTACCATGCCCACCCCTGTCCCTTGGTCGATGAATGAATAGTTTGTTCGTGGCAGCTCAAATCGTACCATGCCCACCCCTGTCCCTTGGTCGATGAATGAATAGTTTGTTCGCGGCAGCTCAAATCGTACCATGCCCACCCCTGTCTCTGGGTAGAGGAATGAATAGTTAGTTCGCGGCAGCTCAAATCGTACCATGCCCACCCCTGTCCCTGGGTAGAGGAATGAATAGTTTGTTCGTGGTGGCGCAAATCGTACCATGCCCACCCCTGTCCCCTTGCCGACAATCTTGTCCGGAGTGTTATGAATGATCCAGGTGGTAAATGATACGGAGAAAAGGAAAGTCAAGTGCATGGTCGATAGACGAGATGACACGACCATCTGTGGGTGACGTAGCATGGTCACTTGTACTATCTCAGTGGTTATATTGCAACAACGATCTATAGGAGACTTTATTCTGCGAGAAAATCAGGTCGTGGTTTCTATACCCTCTCTACAGGATAATCAAGAGGGTGGGGAGGGACCAATGAGATATACGTATCCACCTATCTACCCCCATCCCCAGCGAACGAGATAGCTCAGGGTCATTCGACAATCAACATTTCATTGTACAATTTTTGTAAGTATATATTTAAAATAGTGATTTAATGATTTCAAATCATTACAGTTCACGAACTATAAGGGGGCAAACTATTATGATTTTTATGTACTATTGTTAAGATGGGATGGAAGGGGATGCGAGAAAAGGACAATGTTTTTGAAGTTTTTATTGGAAAACTTTTTTTTGGGGGCTTAAATAAATAAAATATAGCTTCAATAGAAACAAAGTATTTAATTTTATTAACATGGTGATATCAATATTATTATTATTAACACCGCGTCTTACTACCCGTTCGGGTTATACGCACTTACCCTGATGTGTAATGGTAGGGTGATTGTGAGATGAAATGTAGGACCTATAATTTAACGTGGGATCCGAACCACGGTGGAGGCCTGGCATTCCCCACATTCACAAGTTGTGATTAATACACGTCTTGTCAGAGGGGAAGGAAGGGTTTGGCAATCAGATAAATCTGTGCCGGGACCGAGGATTGAACCCCGGGCCCCCAACACAGAAGTCCGACACCTAGCCCCTAGACCGCCAGGTCACCTCCAAAATATATGACTTTGTGAATTAATACTTGAATACATAGGTAGAAACTTTCTAAGCTGACAAATATTGTTATTCTATGATTAATAGAAAGTCAATAAAGGCTATCCCAAAGGGCGTAGAAAGAGGGATCTTGGTGGGGGGGTCTGGACTCCCCTGGAATTTGATGGACCCCTCTTAGGAAGGCTCATATATACGCATGAAAACCTTTAATTGGCTGAAGGTATTTTACAGTTTTTTTTAGCAAACTCCCCTTGAAAAATTAGCTTTCCACGACCTTGCCCATTCCTGTGACTAAGTGGTTTAAGAGTTCGACCACAAGTCAATCGGACCCCGGTTCTACTCTTGATGGTACTGAAAAATATATTTTTTATTTACATATGGATTCGTCCTGCTATTCAACTATTATATACCTAGACACTAAGGGTTGGGTGTGTAGTATTATACAGCCTGATCTAGTTTAAGCTAGTATGTAAGTCGTGTGTTGCTATGATCTGTGACCCTGAGCCCCGCAGAAGTCCCCCACTCACCGCGGGGCGTGGCACCAGCACCACGCTACCTGGCGGTCGCACCTGATGACCGAGCCAGCTGCTGACCAGCATCTCCTTGCTGCTAGGGATCGAGTAGCAGGGCTCGGGACTCTCCCTGAGAGGCTGGTGGGCCCTGCGGGAACAGGGACACACCCTCTGGTAGCAGCGGTACACCGCTAGCACCGCCACCAGACACTCCCCGGCCGACACCAACAGCAGGCCGCAGTTGGCCAGCACGTGCGACCAGTTGAGACGGACCAGCACGCCTTCTAGTGACCCGTCCTGAAAACATTGGGGCCTTGTTTAGATACGAATACAGGGGCCTTGTTTATAAACAACATAGGGGCCTTGTTTACATACGAATACAGGAGCCTTGTTTATATACACATATAGGGGCCTTGTTTAGATACGAATACAAGGGCCTTGTTTATAAACAACATAGGGGCATTGTTTATATACACATACAGGGGCCTTGTTTATATACGAATACAGGGGCCTTGTTTAGATACGAATACAGAGGCCTTGTTTATATACAAATACAGAGGCCTTGTTTATATACACATACAGAGGCCTTGTTTATATACAAATACAGGGGACTTACTTTAAACAAAAATAAGGGCTTTGTTTACTAACATACGTAGGGGCCTTGTTTATAAACAAACGTAGGGGTCTTATTTATGACTAATCCTTTAAAAATGAAAATACACCCTTGAAAATAAAGTCAAATACCTCAGGAACAAAAAAAACTTTAAATACTCTTTATCACCGGCGGGTAAATGACTAAAGGTTCCAGTCTTATATTTTTTGGTTTGCCGGTGAATGGGAGGTCATCGTTCAAATCCCGTTACAAAAACAACTTTAATACATTTATTAAAGTTTATAGAGGTTTCACTGTTAAATCATTAAAACTTCGATACATTTTGTAGTTAATTTAATATAACAATGAGAATATCAGATAAGGTCCACAACAATATTATAAAAGATAAGTTTATTTATAGAGTCCATATTATTTAAAAAAAAGAGGAAATGTTGAGAATATACTAAGCTCGTCTTGTAATAACGCTTTGTCGCGCCCAATTATACTTCCCGCATAACGCGCCTGTATTTAATGTTGCCTGACTTCAGGCGTTCTTGTAGAAACTACGAATCAAAAACTCAAAACCTACTCCCTTCTCCTATTTAAAAACAAAACAGAGAACAACCCATTTTATGACAGTTTTCTCCATTAAAGTTTCCCTATTATGTAAATTTTCACATGTGGAGATTCCCAAAAAACAACTGAGGCTGCGCCAACCACTTTTGAATTATCTTGAATAGACTAATCAATATTTTTGGCTGAAAAACTACTGTTTTCAGAACCTTATTAAGATATGTGTAGATCATGAGACCTCACTTTTTCTTCGGGTGCTTTCCTCTTTCTTTTTTACATATCATGTGTCTTTTTATAGAATGTTCATATATTACGGAAAATTTTTAATTACCACATTAATTAATTACGTTGGAAAAGGGGGGGGNGGGGGGGAGGGTGATGGTTGAAGGCATTAAGAGCAACTGGAAATTTAAGACACTAAATATAGAGAAATATAGAGTAAGCTAATATTAGATAGTTTTGTCAATGCTCATACCACTGAGCTATACAGGAATCATCCCATGCCCAGGGTAATTAATTCTTCATTAATATTTAAGGGCAGGTTCTGTAATGGACGTGCATAAATAGCTGTTCTATTCAATAAATCATGATAATGTATGCGCGTTCGTACAGTTGCCATTGTGTTATTGACCTCCTGAGACAAAGCTGGCTGCGTTATCTGATAGCTCGTGATCTTATTTGATCACGCATATGTAGCATGTCCATCACAGACTCTGCCTTAAAATATGAGTGAAGAATGGTCCTGGGCACGGGACGACTCCTGAATAACTAAGTGGTAAGAACATTGTCGTACTAAGTCGAAGGTCCCGAGTTCGATTCCCGTGTCTAGAATATGTGAAGTGTTTTTGTTTGTTGTGTTGTTGTTGTTACACGTGAAGATATTAAAGTCTGAATATTTGTTATGACAAGGTTTTTTTTAACACCACGTCTTACTACCCATTCGGGTTATAAGACTACGTACTAATTACACTAATGTACTAAGGATTAGGTAGGTTTAATTTAGATGAAGTATAGTTGCATTTGCGTGAGGAAGAGTGGAAAACCAGTTAGGAGAAACCACCCTCAGTGCACCCGATAGGGATCGAACCCCAATCTTACCGTTATCAGCAGTCTAGTCTAACAGAAGAGTAATGCGATAGACCACGTGGCCACCGAAGCGGGTTTATGACAAGTTAATGAACCTTTAAGCACCCTGTATTCAATATATTCACCGTGTATAGTTTATTGTACCCCCAAAGGGGCAATCGGTAATCAGTTGGTTCATCGGGAAAAAGGTGTCCCCCACCTCTCCTATGCCTTTTTTTAAATGTAAATAAAAGTTACGAACTCAAAGTAACTTAGAGCTCAACTTTTTCAATTTCTGATATGTCTAGTAGAATTTTTTTACTTAATAAAATGATAGTCCATGGCTATCGTTCATTATTATATTTGATATCTTCAGTAATATATTTTGCATTAGTCTATATTTTCAGCACCAACAGTAAGAGCTATATTTTAACACGCGGTATAAATATCAAGCTAATTTATTCTGATTTGTTGGTGACAAGGAGACCAGGTTTAGAATCCCAGCTGTGTGTAACGATTTTAATAAATTGTTTTACATTCTCCCTACAAGTAAATGCAGATAAATTTTCTTTAAATTTTACCTTTCTTATTCCTTATCCACTAGGGTATTTTAATATAAATGGTGTTCGGAAACTCATAGCCCAAAGTGCACATAAAGCTTGTTTTAACCAAAAATAATACAAAATCACTGTTCACTTACATCCGGAAAAATATGCTAATATCATTAAATTGTGTTCAAAATTTCGTCGTACAGCGCCGGGAGAGCAAAGCTGTTCAGGCATGCGTGTACAACAAGTTGCATAAGAGATAGGCACGTGGCACTGCACATGTAATAATGGCAACATTTTCTGTGATGTAGGACCGTTAATGATGACCCTCTTAACGTATTCGCAATTCTAGATGGACTGATGTGTTGTTTACTATTAGTTGTGGTATGTTCTACTGCCGTGCTCCAAGACGTCTAGGTGTGCGGTGCTTCGCGCCTAGCTCCTATGCAACTTGTTGTACACGCATGTTTGAACAGCTTTTCTCTTCCGGTGCTGTATGCCGAAACTTTGAACACAATTTAATGGTATTAACATAGTTTTCCGGATGTAAGTGGTTAGGAATTTTGTATTACTTTTGGTTCAAACAAACTATATGTGTAGTTTGGGCTATGAGCTTCCGAAAATCCTGTACATACGTTAAGGTAAGACATTTTAACATCCAAATTGCGCCATTAAAAAGATTGCTTCACAAAATAATAGGTCAATTTTGGTAGATAACTCAGTTAGTTTCTCAAAATCCATGGTTTTTTTTAAAATTTGCTTAGAACATTTTCAAAATTATGTTTCATTATTAATTTATATTTATAAAATGAAAACTTAATATTATAATGATTTTTTTTAGCACCACGTCTTACTACCTGTTCAGATTGTACACATATGTACTAATTACGCTATCGAGTTAGGGATGAGGAAGGTTAAATTTAGAAGAAGTGTACCCACATTCACGTGGAGGAAGAGTGGAGTACCATTTTTTTCTTTTAACTCTCAGTACACGCGACCAAGTTTCGAATCCCAATCTCCCCCGTCATTGTCAGTCTTGATATATTGGGAGAGTGATGCCTTAGACCATGCGGGCACCGAG
The DNA here is from genome assembly GCA_901482245.1 of Timema douglasi. Lineage (NCBI taxonomy): Eukaryota > Metazoa > Arthropoda > Insecta > Phasmatodea > Timematidae > Timema > Timema douglasi. Next base: position 63,760 of record CABEEJ010002432.1, read on the forward strand.
GTGAGTAATAAAAGTTAAAAGTGTGGTTAGTGGTCCAGTGGGCTGAAGAGCTGCCCTTGGCTGCCGTTGACGGAGCAGAGTCCCAGTTCAGCACCGGGTTCACCGGGGGATTGTACTCACGCGTGATTTTTCATTCGGCTGCAGGTGAGTTGCGCCTGCGCGAATTGTTTATCTCTAAAGAGACAGTTGAATTGTGGCCCCACAATTTTTTAGAACCACGTAAGAATTGTGGCCCGGGATGTTGACCTAACTTAACCTAAACTAGCAAACCTTCAGATTTTTGCCAAAACCATTGAACAACAAGAACTGAGGAAGTTTGGATATTACGAGGGAGGTCGACATGATCAGATGATAGTTTCTTTCTGAAATTTAAGACAGCATGACATTATTATTATTATTATTAGCACGTCTTACTACCCGTTCGGATTATAAGCACTTACGCTAATGTGTAATGGTAGGATGATTGTGAGATGAAATGGAGGACCTACAGTTTAACGTGGAATCCGAACCACGAGTGGAGGCCTGGCATTCCCCACATTCAAAAGATGTCTTGTCAGAAGTGAAGGAAGGGTTTGGTAATCAGATAAATCTATGCCGGGACCGAGGATTGAACCCCGGACCCCCAGCATAGAAGTCCGAAACCTTACCCCTAGACCGACAGCATGAAAGAAAGCACCCTGCAACTCATAACTCTCTCTCTAGTGAGTGGGGCCGAAGTTCGTACGTGATAAATAAAACAAAAGGCACTGATATTAAATCTGTTTCTTTAACTGAATGTTGACTAAATGATTTTTTCGAATCTTAAAATGTCCTTCAGGACTAGTGATGAAAATTTTCTTGTAAAAATATCAGATTATTGAATCTCAGTAGAAGGGGGTGTATTAGTAAAGTCTTTTGATTATAACAATGGGGTATTAACATATATGGTGACCCGCTTCGGTGGCCGCATGGTCTAACGTGCTACTCTCTGCCGATAGTGGGTAGATCCAGGTTCGACTATCGGTCAGGTGTACTGAGGGAGGTTTTTATCAAAATGGTTTTCCACTCTCCCTTCATTCAAATGTGGATACACTTCCTTTAAATACAACCCTCATAGTCCCTAAACCACTACCGTAGTTAGTACATATGTGTATATAGCTCAAATGGGTAGTAAGACGCGGTACTAAATATAACACATGGTCTACAGAAGATTCGAAGTTAGTGACACATTCAACCACCAAGCGCTGTAGTCTAAAATCACTGTTATTGCTTTAATGGGACTCAATTGATATTTCTGGTGTTAATTAAACTAAAGTGGAAACTTTAAAACTCAGGATACTTCTATTATTATTATTATTATTATTATTATTATTATTATCAGCGCGTATTACTACCCGTTCAGGTTATACGCACTTACGCTAATGTGTAATGGTAGGGTGATTGTGAGATGAAAATGAAGGACCTACAGTTTAACGTGGAATCCGAACCACGGTGGAGGCCTGGCATTCCCCACATTCACAAGATGTCTTGTCAGAGGTGAAGGAAGGGTTTGGTAATCAGGATACTTCTATTGAATCTGTATGTATATATATATATATTTATATTCCTTGTATGACACAATTGACCGGGATAAACTTTGACGTCCAGTTTCGGTCGCCTTATAGATAGACTATTTATTAGCCATTCTATTGGCACAGAGGGTTGCCCAAGGTACACCATAGGATGTTGTCCAGGGTTCCTACGCCAAATTATGACATTTATTCCAGGACATTTCAAGGACTTTTCCAGGATTTTCTACGATTCCTTCAGGACAAGTGTATCTTGGCAAAATGTATCATATACGAAATGTATCATCATTACATATATTTTCTTTTATTTAAAACATGTAGACTCCCAACTCCCCATATACCTGCAGCTTTCGACACTGTTTATTATTTTTTTAATGTATTCCACGACGCAATGAGTTATTAAAATAATTAAAACGTAACATAAAGATAAACTCACTTGCAAATGATCGTTGGTTCCTCTTTTCACAGTGATGAGTGTAACGGTCGGAGGCTAAATATTGTGTCTGTTATAGATATAAATTAGTTTATAAGTCGTGTGCTGGTATAATCAATTGGTTTAGAAAGTGCACGTTAAATATCACAAATAAATAAACTATCTGCAAATAGTCGATATATTAATTATGTTTTAATTACCTTTTATTTCTTAGTTATAAATACAACAAAGGTTAGGGTCTATCTAATTCTTACAATAATAATTTACTCTCATGTTTTTTTTAAAAAGGGAGGGGGGACGAGGGAATTTCCAGGACAACCTATAATACTCCAAGCAAAGATTTGAAAAAATGAGAAATTCCAGGTTTTTCCATGACGCGTAAGAACCCTGTTGTCTACAAGTCTTACCAGCAATGAGATGATAGTTATTATGACGTTGTAGAGTCGGTGTGAGACTTAACCTAACTCGGACCTCATTAACCAAACACTGGAGACCATTTGGGATTATTCCCCTAAAGGGAACGATACCTAAGGTGCCACCCGGGAATTGAACCCGGGACCCCTGAGCTCGTAGCCAGGTGGACTGACCACTACACCACGGGGCTGGTTAGTATCAATTAAACAGTCAGTACAAGTTTCTGGACAAAATTAAAAAAAAAACCATCTTGGATCTCTATTCATGGGCAAGGAGTAATATCCCAACTGGTGACCTGGCGGTCTAGGGGTAAGGTGTCAGACTTCTGTGCTGGCGGCCGGGGTTCAATCCTCGGTCCCGGCACAGATTTATCTGATTACCAAACCCTTCCTTCACCTCTGACAATACATCTTGTAAATGTGGGGAATGCCAGGTCTCCACCGTGGTTCGGATCCCACGTTAAACTGTAGGTCCTCCATTTCATCTCACAATCACCCTACCATTACACATTATCGTAAGTGCGTATATCCCGAACGGGTAGTAAGACGCGGTGCTAATAATAATAATAATAATAATAATAATAATAATAATATCCCAACTCTACTAATGAAAGGTTTGTTCTGGGATTAAGTTAGTGAAAGTCATGTGCTGATATAACCTATCAATTAAGAAAGTGCACTTTATAAATCCTAAATAAATAAATATCTATTTATTTGTGATTTTTTAAAGCTTGATTACTCCTCCGTCAAGTAGGGGACACCCTTAATAAACGAATGAGCTGAATCAGTGGGAACACGTATGTTGGGCTCATTCAGTCTGGTTTGCAACTCACGGGGAGGTTGGAGATCTAATCCATGTTGGGTATACAGAGGGTATTATTAGGTTTGTTTGTTTGTATGGATTTTATTTTTGTTGTAGCACAAAAACAGATTTTGCATTTAAGATATTTAGCACAGAAAATACAAATAACGATCACCAGCCCCCGAGTGACTCTCGATCATGTAGCGCCCCGACGGGCTGATAGTAAGTTTGCAAGAGATTCATGGGCGGGAAAAATAATTAAAAACCCGTCCTGTCGCCTGTGTGGGGTCGACAGGGGCCTTAAAAACATACAACTGTGCAAATGAATGGAAGGGAAAAGAAAACATAGATTAATAAGGAACCAAATGTATATAAAAACAAAAAGAAAAAAAAAGAGATAAGAAGGCCTAGATCGAGCTGGTCGCCGGGGTCGGTCGGAGAAAAATAATAGTACACCAGTACACCACCAGGGCTACGATGATAATTCCATGCGTAACCCTGGCGTGAAAATAAAGTGAACTTCCGCAGTGGGCAGTATCTGCCCATCTGGCGTTGAAAAAACTAAAGGACAGTGTCGATAAAAATGAATGACGTGGTCAGAAATACTAATACTTCTTGTTGACAGACTGTGAAAACAAGGTTGGTATATAAATGAAGCAAGGACAGGAATGAGTACATTAAAGGACCAACACAGGATAGGGGAGACTTCAGAACACATAACTGCGGGAAAAAGGGACAAGATATCGAACTTCCGTACCCCGGTTCGACGACCAGCCGGTGCTAAACTAGGGAGGTGGTCCGATCGACGGAGTCTCCGGGGTCAGTCTGGGGGACGATTGGTACGCCACCAGGGCTACGTAGATAAGAGTGTATTATTTCTTAATAGTTTCCCACTTTACTTCCAAACTAATGCGAGTACACCTAGTTTTAATCCTAGCTTACTTATCCCTACCCAACCAATGTAAATTTGAAGATATCTTGGACGGTTAGTAAGACGGGGTGTGAAAACACCTATATCTTAGGTTAAAGGGTTTAATATCCCTTGTTACCCACTTCGCTGATTGAATGGTCTAAGATGTCACTCTCACAATAAACAAGACCGCCCGTGTCAGAAATATCGTGGTTCGAATCCTGTTCGGATGCGCTGACAGTTGTTTTTACTAAGTGAGGTTTCACTCTATCTAAATGAAAATAACCCGCCTCGGTGGTGTAGTTAGCCAACGCGCTAGTTTTGTGTTGAGCTCGACTGCCACGGACGGGGAGATCGAGGTTTGAATCTCGTTCGGATGAACTGGAGGGTGGATTTTCCGTAAATGGTTTCCCCGCTCCCTCCAAGCAAATGTGGTTTCACTTCCTTTAAAATTCAACCTTCCCAATCGCTAACACATTAGCGTAATTAGTACTTAAGCGTATAACCCGAACGGGTAGTAAGACGTGGTGCTAAATAATAATACATGAAAATGTAGGCACATTTATCCTAAGTACATTCTTTCTTCTCCCAAACACATTTACGTAATTAGTAAATATGAATATATCCTGGACGGGTAGTAAGTAATACGCGGTGACAAGACACAACACCCTTGTGTTGAATGGCTTGGATTATATAAACAAAATACCCTTATTTTATTTTTAATTTGAGTTATATTTTATTTCCTGGAACCTCCTCTAAGACTCTAGGATCCAGAGTTTCCAGCTATAATCACTGACCTGGGTCACTATCTCCTTGTCCGGCTTCTGTCCGTCTCTCACTATTCCAGTGATGGTGAGGACCACCACGAGGTTGCTGACGGCCACCGCCACCAGACAAAGGGCGAGGAACGCCGTCAAGAACACAGCCGGGACTCGACCCCGGCCCGAGTAGCAGCCCCTGAGCCCCGCCAGCACCCCGGCGCCGCCCGCCGCCATGGCGACCGCTCCCCCCCACAGTCCAGCCCCCGCCCCGGACAAGGCCGCCTCGTGGACCAGCGCCAGGACGCCGAACACCGCCATCAGCACCCCAAGCACCATCTGGGAGCCCCCCAGGAGGAGAAACACGTTGGTGTCGTCTGGGGCCCCGCTTTGGCCCCCGGAAGATCCGGTCCTCAGCGTCGACGATAAAGAGTCCTCCGGAGCGGGGGATTTCACTATCATCATATCGCCTTTTTTCAAGGACCTTGTTGAGGATCCTTCCCCGTCGATAACCTTCCTTTCTTCCCCAGAACTCATCTTTGAAACAGTCTGATCAAATCTTTAAAACATCCTTTCTAGATAACCCCCATCGCCGAACTTCCGACGACGCAACTTCAACACTTAACTCGCGAAGAGATAAAAAAACACAGAACACTGTAAACACACTAAAGGCACGGATCGTGGTTTGTTGGTGTCAAGGTCCTTCCTCCCTTGCGTGACAAATGACAAGCGTCTCCCAACACTCGACCGGTGTTATTTTATCCTTTTACCGTAAATATAGAGTTTACAGAGAACGACGAACTGTTATGACACGGAAATGAGACGATGTCCTTACCTTGACCGACTTGTCGTACAAAAAATACAACATTTAGATTTCAAAAACAACAACAAACGGACTAGTTCAACAAACCAAAACTGAATGACCTTCGTAAACCACCACCGAATACGTTTACAGTTTCTTACAAAGAAAACCGTGTATATCTGATTGTTGATTTAAATATTCATTCTTCGAGTCAATAAATATTTAACCGATTAAAAAAACACTCGAATTATTATTTAAAAAAATAATATAGTTGTATTTTTTCGCTAGAGTGCTAGACAAACTATTTCGTGTCGCTCGAATAGTGTCAGCAATCGTCAGGATCCATCTCGGGAGAGTATTGTCGACCGCTCGTGTCTCCCGCCAAAACACGACTGACTGTTTTGTTGGAAAGTTGTCGGACCGCAGCGCTCGCTATTGTAATGTGGCACGACGACACACTTCGCAGTGCAGCGCGGCGGTCGCCAGGATAGGAATGTCCGTAAGCCAGTGAAAGGCACCACAATACCCGAATATAAGAATATGTATTAAAAAAAAACCGTTCTCAGTGGTCACGTGGAATAAGGTGTTAATATCGCGTGGTATTATTTTACGATGCCGGAGGTTGATTTTACCTTAATGGTTTGCCCACTCTCTCTCTCTCTCTCTCTCTCTCTCCATGAAAATGCGGGTGTATTTCCTCTAAACTCTACAGTAGCCTCATGGCTTCTTTGGTGATGACTGACAGCTGATTGCTTTGAAAAGTTATCAGACCAAATTATGTATCCCTACGCAGAACCAAATGATATGCAAAAACATGTGTTTAGCAGCTGTCACTTCTGACAGTCAAAATTTAGGTATATACCTAAATGTTGACTGTCAGCTGTCAGATGTGAGCTGTCAGTCAGCACCAAAGAAGCCATGGGGTTACTGTACCGGTCTCAGCCCTACCCCATTAATTAAAACGGAACGGACCTAACGAGTAATAAGGTGAACTGGATAGAACTATCTCAAGATAGGGATAGGGTGTAATGAGGTGGACTGGATAGAACTAGCTCAAGATAGGGATAGGGTGTAATGAGGTAGACTGGATATAACCAGTCCAAGATAGGGATAGGGTGTAATGAGGTGGACTAGATAGAACAAGCTCAAGATAGGGATAGGTTGTAATGAGGTGGACTAGATAAAACTAGCTCAAGATAGGGATAGGGTGTAATGAGATGGACTGGATATAACTAGTTCAATATAGGGATAGGGTGTAATGAGGTGGACTGTATATAATCAGTTCAAGATAGGGATAGGGTGTACTAAGGCGGACTGGAGGACTATCTAAATATAAGGTGTAAAGATTGGCCTGCTGAAGACAGGGAAAACGGCGTTAGAATTCTAGTTGGTTCTACTAAGGGTGTGTTTTCCTAAATGATTTCCCACTTTCCTTCCACGTAAATGTATATAGATTAACACTCAAATGCTTCCTTCCTCATCCTTAACCCATTAGAGTAATTATCAAATATATATGTTTAGGCTGAACAGGTAGAAATACGTGATGATAAAAAAGAAATAAATAAATAAAACTTCCCAGCCTGCGTCTATATCGTCTAGTACGGTTTGCTGTTGATGGAAAAGCACAGGTTCGAATTCTGGTCGGGTGTATTAAAGCGGTTTTCGATGGACGGTTTATTCCACTCTTTCCTTCC
>CABEEJ010002432.1:71825-82769 GCA_901482245.1 Timema douglasi
TGGTCTTCGGGTAAAGTCCTTGCCTTAGGACTCGATATTAGTGGGTTCATATCCAACCGAGGGTGGTGGATCTATTTTGAGTGGTAAAAATCCATAGCACAACTTACTTCGGAGTAAAAGTAAAGCTATTTGTCCCATAGAACCCTGGAAGCCATGTGAAAAATACCTTTACTGGATAAATTGGTAGGCTCTTTCGCTCTCGCTCATAGAAATTTTCCTGTCCGGATAAAATCAGTCGGTTAAGAAAGTACGTTAAATAACTCAAATTAATTTTAAAAACTAACTACATTCATGGGTCAGGGGTGAGGTAGGTTGAATTTATAAGAAGTGTACCAGCATTTATGGGGCGGGAGAGTGGGTAAACAGTTTGGGAAAAAATTACTCTCAGTACACTCGAGCGGGATGTGAACCTTGAGCTCTCCGCCATCGGCAGCCTAACCTATTGCGAGAATGACGCCTTAGACCATTTGATCACAGAAGCGGATTTTTGTTTATTTTATTAACACGTTTGACATAAGGGCTACTCCGCACCGGTGGTCACGTGGATTAAATGTCAAGCTCAACCAGGCTAGTCTGCCGATGAAAGTGAGGTCGTGGTTTGGATCCCGTCTTAAATCGTTTCCCACTTTCTCCGCCACTGTAAATGGGGATACATTATACATTTTAACTTCCTCCTCTCTGTTAAATTAGTATAAGCCCCACAGGTAATAAAGACGCAATGAAACAAACAACATTAGGTTTATTTGAAGATTCTAATTAAATAGGACAGGGAATAGGAGGGTTAGTAAGGAATAAATACACCAACAATCTCGTTTTTTTTCCACGTCTTACTATCAGTCTGGGACATTTTAATTCGACTACACTACCAGGGGTAAGGATGCTGGATTTAGATTTCAGGTGAAATTAGCCTACATTTTCGTCTTTAGGGCTACAAATATTTTCTAGCCACGTAATTTTCTGTCCCCCCTTCCCCCCCCCCCAGGTTTTTCCAGAAGGATTTCCCATATTTCCTAGCAACATTTTTAACAACCAGAGTAACAAAATTTCCTTTTTTCTCAAATTAACTAGTATAAAGTCGTGTAAATGATGTTTAAAATCGGTTGACGGAAAGACATATGACGTCACTATTTAATCCAATGTATCAAAGGGGTGAAAGGGGCTATTATATGTACATTAATTAACGTGCCTAGTTCTTGAATTAGCTTTTAATTTAATACAAAGGCCTCTAGTTTTAGGTTTTCAATCAAATGTTCTAGATTCACAAATATTTCAAAAATGTTTTTTCGCTAAATTCCATGTTTTCCCTGTTTTTTTACAAACTAAAAAACAGTTTTTTTTCTGGGTTTCCAGGCAAACCAGTTCTTAGTCTAAGGTGTAGGGTTGAGCCAATTTTAGAGGAAGTGCATACACATTTGCTTCGATGGAGGATGGGAAAACCACATGTGCTGACCAGCTCCCCTAGTGCACTTAGCCGTTGAACCACGTTAGGGGATTTATCAAATTTTGCTTGGAGAATGGATGGTGAAATCTCCATAAAACCATCCCCCAATGTACCCAATCTGTATTGAACCCTTGTATCACGAGTAAGAGTCTGGCAGCATATCCGTGTGGCCACGACTGTCAAGGCTTGTTTAAACTGTTTCCACAGTTCTTACAGAACTATATCGGAATGTGAGACGAACTTCCATATCTATCGATCAATTAAATAATTAGATTATCTCGTTCCCGTTTCCTTGGCTCAGTGGTTAGAAAGGAAGGTTTCTAAGCGGTGATAATCTGGTTTTAGCCCAAGCCGTGTTTAAAGTATCGTCAAATCTCCATAGAAATAATCTAATAGTTTATGTATCGTCGGATCGCCTTAAGAAGAAACTTATAGTAAGATCATAATAAGAAGAACGTTTTAGTTCATGTATAGTAGGACCAGCATAGAAATATCCTTATAAATTAAGTATAATGGGATCACTATAATTAATTAATTAATATTAGCACTGCGTCTTACTACCCGTTCGGGTTATACGCACTTACGCTAATGTGTAATGGTAGGGTGATTGTGAGATGAAATGAAGGACTTACAGTTTAACGTGGAATCCGAACCACGGTGGAGGCCTGGCATTCCTCACATTCACAAGATGTCTTGTCAGAGGTAAAGGAAGGGTTTGGTAACCAGATAAATATGTGCCGGGACCGAGGATTGAACCCCGGCCGCCAGCACAGAAGTCTGACACTTTACCCCTAGACAACCAGGTCACCCGGGATCACTATAGAATTAATCCTATAATGTGTATATAGTAGGATCACCATGGGAAAGAGTCTTATAAATTATGTATGGTAGGATAGCTAAAGAAATAACTTTTATTTAGTACCACGTCTTACTACCCGTTCGGGTTTATACGCTTATGTACCAAGTACGCTAATAGTTTTGGAGGTAAGGAAGGCTATATTTATAGAAAGTGTACCCAAATTTGTTTGGTAGGGTAGTGGGAAACTTTTTTTGGAAAAAATACCCCTCATAACATCTTAACTAGATTCGATCCTCAATCTCCCCGTCATCGGCAGACTAGTCTATTGCCGGAGTGACGCCTTAGGCAATGTGGCCACTGAAGCTGGTTAGGAATAAACTTATAGTGTATATATAGTGAGATCACCTTAGAAAGTTTCCACATTGGGTCTTTCTACCCATTAGCGTTTTACGATAGTTGGGTGGGGATGAGTAGGGTAAAAGTTAGATCAAATATACCCCCAATTTTCACGTAGAGAGAGAGGGAAGATACCTTTTAGTATAAAATACTCTCAATATAATCGGCCGGATTCCTTACCCTAACCTCCCCATTCCCGGAAATACACGCAAGGTGAACCTGAAATATTTAGTCCACGTGCTCACCAATACGGGTACCATAGAAATAACCTTATAGTTTATACATAGCATAACCAATTAATAATACTATAGGTTTTCTAAAAGGATGGGAAAATAACTATTTAAGGAATGTTGATCGTAAAGATTCTCTTTACAGCCTTGAATCTTACTGTACATACACTGATCTAGTTCGATAGTTCTGGATCTATAGACATGTCACAATATATCCCTTGTTACGGCCCTGAATCCTACTGTACATACACTGCTCTAAGTTCGATAGTTCTGGATCTATAGACGTGTCACAATATATCCCTTGTTACGGCCCTGAATCCTACTATACTTACACTGCTCTAGTTCGATAGTTCTGGATCTATAGACGTGTCACTAGCATTCCATGAAAAGGTGAGTCTAGAACCTTCTATCCTCGCCTCAAACAAGTTTTGTTTACGGCCGGTCGTGATTTGTTTGATGCCGACGAGTTTCCAAACCTGAGCCAGTGAAAGTTACCCCTCGTTATTGGAGATTGGATTGTTTACCGGAGGGGGAGGGGTAAACGTAATCACGACAGGTTCTGAAGGAGAGGGAAAGGGGGACGAAGGTGTATCATGATTACCTCCGAAATGGATTGAAACAGTCCTTTCCATTTAATGTATCTCCGGTGGTTCTAACCGTTAAATTGGTTCTTATTTTATTATTACGTATGGCAGTATGGTTTCAGCCGATTAGGTGGTTATAATATGGTCTAAAACAAGTATCGGCAAACGGTCTATCACGATCTACAGATCGATTTCACGTCAAATTTCAGTCGACCGTGTAAGAAAACTAGATGGACATTAAAAGTCAAGCTTTGATTCTTATAAACTCGCTAATATATAAAGTAATTTCAAATAATTATTGAGTTTGACCAAAATTACCTTGATTGGTCAATATTGGTAAGGATATAATGGAATTAAACTCTCAGTATGAAAATGCACATTCTATTCATTCTAATTTTTTTCTATAAAAAATATTAGGGACGTAAGATCAAAGTATTTGAGGAAAGATTAAATTTGAGATAGTTATTTGGCAACAACAACAAAATCCAAATTAGAGCGGATGAATAATGGGTGGTTGTGGGACTTTTGAAAAGTGTATATGTCGTACAAAAAGGTGGCCAACCCCTGGTCTACAACAGGGTCACCTCAAGGGGCGAGTGAAACGGGTGCCTGCTCGGGGCGCTGGGCTCGAGGGGGCGCCACGCCACCGATGTCGTCATAAAAAATTACAAATAATAATTTAAATTCGTACATTGCTCAAATATATTTGCTATATCTTTGCCTTCTATTACGACTTGTGTCATCTGTTAGAACCAGTGGACATGAACATAAGAAATTCATCAATTTTGAAATTAGTTCCTTTCAATTTATGGGACGTTAAAGAGGAAGGGGTGCTAAAATAAATGTTCGCCCGGGTTCAAAATATTGAACATAAAATGAGGACGAACTTTAAGAAATAACAACAGCATCTGACATGAAAGGAAGGGTGGTAAACACCCATTGAGGTAAAATACACTTCCAAAGTGCCCCCGGTCGGGATTGTATTCTGGTCCCTGGAGGTCAGAGCCAGGTACAATGCTCGTCGGCCACTGACCACTTCTAGTCACGTGTTTCATCATCTCGACATCCCATTAACATATTTCATAATTAGCTGGATGTTATCTGTGGGCGTCCTCTTTATCCTCTTTCTTGGGTAAACCTCATGTCGTTATCTGCAGTTCCTGACGGGTGACCTTGGAAAGTTCCCACACGGAGACCAGTACCGGAGGAAGACACCGTGAGAATCGGATGTTAGGTGTCGGAAGTATACTGATAAACGTCCCCGTGGGCGAGTGGTTCGGGGAGCCCGACTGTAGGATTTGATGTGGAAATTACGGGTGGATACAAGGGAGAGAGTGGCAGCGGGGTATTTGCCCCAAAACCCACCCCAAGACCGTGAGTCATTTTAATAAAAACTTGGTGACCTGGCGGTCTAGGGGTAAGGTGTCAGACTTTTATGCTGGCGGCCGGGGTTCAATCCCCGGTCCCGGCATAAATTTATCTGATTACCAAACCCTTCCTTCACCTCTGACAATACATCTTGTGAGTGTGGGGAATGCCAGGCCTCCACCGTGGTTCGGATTCCACGTTAAACTGTAGGTCCTCCATTTCATCTCACAATCACCCTACCATTACACATTAGCGTAAGTGCGTATAACCAGAACGGGTAGTAAGACGCGGTGCTAATAATAATAATAATAACTTAACTCATACCAGATGGAACAACAATTGATATTGAGCACTCATGTGTAGGATGCATTATATGAGCAACCTCACGATATAACCTTCAAACAAATGATGCGATGCACAAGCTTTCCCGTTCCTTTATCTATAAATAAGATATTTACTTAAAAACTAATCAGATAACCTACGCGAGACTAAATAATATACATTGTTGCAGAGACATAATTGAAAACAGAACATCGCATTCCACCAAAGAGCATAAATAAAATAGTTTACAGAGATATAATATTGAGAAAAAATGAACAACTATGTCTACCAACGAGCATAACGACCGATACTTATCCCAAACCTCCATTCAAAATGTATATATGTATTTGCTTATAGCTCGGAAATTATGTGTTTTTTAAATATTAAAAATAAAATATTATCTATATTTTTAAAAGTTCTATAACTTTGTAGTGATAAGCTATTTCGTATCTCAAAGAATTATGGAAATATGACCAAAATTGCAGAAATCCGATTAAAATTATTATTAATATTATTATTATTAGCACCGCGTCTTACTAAACGTTCGGGTTATACGCACTTACGCTAATGTGTAATGGTAGGGTGGTTGTGAGATGAAATGGATGACCTACAGTTTAACGTGGGATCCGAACCACGGTGGAGGCTCCGATTAAAAATATGTTTCGGGGGATCCAAGTAAATCCCCACTAAACCTCACTTGGCCTCAAAGTATTACATTTTCTAACTCCCCCCATTCATTAACCTCGGCTAGTTCTAGTACCCTGTTTATTTTGAGCGAGCCGATTGTGTTCTAGAACGCCTTTGTTTGTGTTTAAGTATGTTTAGGAATTCCGGGAAACACTTTAACAATTCAAATTTTAATCAGTGGTCAGCGTCAATCGATACCAGATTTTTAAGAATACTGGGACCGTAAGCAAAGTTTGTAAATAAATAGTTAGTAAATAATAAAAAATCTTTGTATTTATTTTAACTCTTTGGTAAACTATACGGTATATACAGTAGCCCCATGGCTTCTTTGGTGCTGACTGACAGCTCACAGCTGACTTCTGACAGTCAACATTTAGGTATATATCTAAATTTTGACCATCAGAAGTGACAGCTGCTTAACACATGTTTTTGCAGAGCATATGGCTCGGCGTAGGCATACATAATTTGGTCTGGTAGCTTTTCAAAGCTTTTAGGTGTCTGCTGTGAGCTTCCAGTCAGCACTAAATAAGCCATGGGGCTACTGAAGTCTATTAACTACAGCTAAGAAATTTACAGCGATGGCTGACTTACAGATCTCTGACCTAGATAGGAATGCATTAGCTATAAAGTCGTAGTCGGTAGTATATCTGTTTACTGAACAAAGGGTCTCAGGTTTGATTCCCAGCATGGCCGAAAAATGTATCATTGTTGAAATGTGGGTTTACCCCTTCACGGTGATTAATTAACGGTTGGGGACTGGATGTTTTGTATGGCCTAGTCCTAAGTTAGAAAAAGACATTCAAAGTGCAAATGGGAATAGCTTTAGGATAAATAATTAGCTAGACCTGAATTAAATTGTAAGAAGTCAGGTCAAAGACCTAGCTTAATAAAAAAATCCTAAGTTAGATTATAATGCATATGAAGCTAGGACAGTCCTAACAAGCCAGCAGTGGAAAACACATGGCTTGAACAAAAAACGGACACATTCCACAGGCTGGAAACAGTGATGGCTGTAAAGTAAAAAAACACTATAGAGTCGAATCTCGGTCGGGTGAATTGGGTGTGGTTTTCCCTAAATGGTTTTCCACTCTCCCTCCACGCAAATGCAGGTTCACTTCCTCTAATTCAACCTTCCCAATTCCTAATCCATTAACGTAATTAGTACTTAAAGCGTATAACCCGAACGGGTAGTAAGACGTGGTGCTAAATATTATTATTACTTTGGAGTCAGTTTTAAGGAATTAACCTCCTCTAGGTAAATATTCAGAATGGCCAAATAGTTTAGGCATTTCTGAACCATTGTTATCTTCAGGTAGGTTTTCAATCTTCTCAGACTTTAAAAATATGATCTCTCTGCTGTGGAACTTGACACACGGACCGTCAGGAGAAGTCAGATGAACTTCACCAGATCTGGAAGCATGTTCTTCGTTTGTGGCTTTTTTCTGAGGAAAGTCAAACACAAATGCTACACTAACAGCCCTTTCCTTCCTAGTTTTCAAGATATAGATAAACGTACTATATATGTAAAACCTCCCTCTCTCCTCCGTCAATTCTACCTTTAAAATGTTCAGTGAACTCCTTAAGCTCATTTATCATTCACGAAGAGAAATCGTTTGACCGTTTATTAGGCCAAGTCAATAATCTTGGACTTGAATCGGCTACTGACACATTTCTACGGTCGTATTGACGACTTCATTGAAAACCTGATGGTAGGATTCCTTTAGGGTTGGGAATGGAAGAACGCCTCTTTGCTGCTTGCACGGTGAGTTGTCTTCATTATGGTAGCCTCAGCTGTGCAACACTTACATTTTCTGATTTTGAGTTTGTATTGTCCCAGAAAGCTTGAAACTGCGTTATGATTTTTTGTTTCAAGAGTTCGAGCAACGTAGCAATCATTTCTGAAGTCCACTGAAAGTTAAGTGATTTCACTTGGAGGGTACTGCTGACCGTATCCAAATGGTCGAAAACTTTGCGAAGCAAAGGAAGACGGAAGAAAAAGTTAAAAGTTTCCATTTGAATGATAAAGCCATTGGCTTTGGCCCCAGCATCCGTTTTTTATTCTTATAATTCCTCCATGAAGCTCGTTATATTTGGTGAGGACGGACGAAAGAGATTTATATCGAACTGTCCAATTAGTTGGGCAAAAGAGACGCAACTTCTTAGATGGACCGTAGTCGACCTGACTTTGAAGGTTTTTGAAGATGCCTACCCTTTTTGGAGGATTTTGGACAAAATTGACTATGTATTGTACCAGTTTAAGTGCTTTATGGCATCCGTTAATTTTCTTTACCATGTCCTCCACAATAAGATTCAAAGAATGATCAATCCAATGAACGGATGCGGCTCTCGGTTTTTCCCTATTCATTCTGATCTGTACCTGGCTAAAATCTTCGGCTATGTTCTGAGCGCGTTTAGCAACCAACTAACTGAATCTGAGAAGGACATTCAAGATAATAAAGAACAATGCCTCAGACTTGGTAAATTGTTGTCTCATCGAACTCCAGAAACATTTATTCTCTTTCGAGATTTTCAGTGACAGTTATGAAGCAGATGAAAATTTGTTTCTGGACAGAAATATCAGATGTCTCGTCCACCACTATGATCGCTTAGTAGTTTGCATCAGTTATCCGATAAGTCAAAGTATGTGTCACGAGATGGTGCATGATCTCCAAAATCTCGTTGCGAGTTTCATGAAGACACAATATGAATCCCAACCCATCCATTTCTTTAAAATTGGGCAGTCTTGTCACCTCAGCTCCAAAAGGTTAATAAAGTTGTTTGACTCATTAGTGTGCCCAAGAATATCTATTTTTCTAGCATTGAAAAGTTGGCACGAAACATTTACGCCAGCCTTCATGGACCCCAAATTTATGACATATTTTATGGAATTCCAATGTTTAATGTTTTTTTAAATTTTGCAAACGATTTTTTCAAGTTTTGGAAGACTTATTCAATAAAAGTCAATTCTGATTTTGATAAAAATAAAAATCAATGCATTTTTGATTGATTGAATGTTGATTTTCAAATCCTACAGAAAAATACATCTCTCGATTTGTCAAATTTCAACGCTGGATAAGTTTTCAGCCAAGGAGGTTGGATATTTTTTTTATGAATGCTATGTCCTGGTGCTTCAGTAGTTGGCGGTTAAGAAAGACGCTTATCGACTCCTGCTGTTGACGTCTGTGTAGGAGTTTCCTCCTGTGCCTGTAAATTAGTTTTCGGATTCAACGATGACACTTCTCCCCGTTCATTTGATGATTTTTGTTTTTTTTTACTATAAAATTATGCATTTTGATATTTTTATGTACAATAACTAATGTTTCTGAATCATTTAATTTTACAAACAGCATTCACTGTACTATTTTTTGAAATAAAGCAGGATTTATACACTAGGATCACTCACATAAGTTAGCTAATGAGAATATCGAAATAGACTGAACAAATAAACCTTTGCACGTTGATATTCAACTGAACTGATTATGCTAGCGGCCGGGGTTCAATCCTCGGTCCCGGCATAGATTTATCTGATTACCAAACCCCTCCTTCACCTCTGACAAGACATCTTGTGAATGTGGGGAATGCCAGGCCTCCGCCGTGGTTCGGATTCCACGTTAAACTGTAGGTCCTTCATTTCATCTCACAATCACCCCACCATTACACATTAGCGTAAGTGCGTATAACCCTAACGGGTAGTAAGACGCGGTGCTAATAATAATAACTAAACTGATCTAGAGCCAGCAGAACACTCGGGTATATATAGATAGCCTTAAGTTAATCACAAAGATGTTATATCTTTCTAAATTAAGACGTCGTGTGCAGCGTACTCTACTACTAGCGATCCTGCTGGTGATTTCTTCTATTTATCTTTGGTAGGTTATTTTAAAATTAAACGTTCTTTATATCCTAAGTAGATATTTTGTTTGGCTTTGTCGAAACAATCGATTTTATTTATTCGTTTCTTTACTCTTGAGCTAAGTCTTTATTAAGTGTACTTTTTTTTTATCCCTCTCTTTTGGGGATATGGGCTTAGTAAGCTTAGGTTCCTTAGGCCTATGAACATAGATTATGTAACCATCACAAGAACCTGTGACATTTGGAAACAGACCCAACGCTAGTTTTTAAAGAATAATGCGCAAAACTAAAATATAAGAATGGTAAACTCATCATCTCTGAAATAGTTTAAAATAAACTTAATTTATTCATAACAAATGGCTCTGTTTTTTTTACTGATCCTATTTAAAAATATAAATTCGTCATTATATTGTAAAAAAACAACAACAGTTAAACTCCGATCTACGGTCCACGATTCTCTTGCTACAGTCTAATTTTTATCGGAATAAACTTTTCTGACAGCTAAAAAAAAACTACTATATCTATTTTAACGTATTCATACGTCAAGTCATGTGATCTGAAACTCATTTTTGATAAATACTATAAGTAACTTTAAATTAACACTAATATTGTAATATGCTATCAATGTTGACCGAAAACTAATATGTTTGTGTTTTCTAAAAGTTCTTCCTTTCGAAATTCTACTATACATTGGAAAAACTTGAGAGGTCTAAGAAAACTATTATACAAATAATTTATCTTGTATTTAGGGTTCACTATTTAGGTGGTCAGATAGAGGAGAGGAATGTTGGGCAGGGGAGGGGGGGATAGTAACCCTCCCTAATACAGTTAACAAAGTGAGCTGAAACGTCTTGCGGTTCTTAAAAGCCCGGTCCGCACGCAAGGTTTTGTTTGCCTGCGCAGTTGAAGACGCTGCGTGTGGACCCGTATATTCCATTCACGATAGGTTTTTACCTGGATGACAGTTCGAAAATCATATGTTTAGGTTTTGGGTTGCCAACACTTGTAAAAGATCACAGTTTTGTTATAAATATAAAGATCTTTAATTACCTGTTATATATTAAATTTAAAATAACGTAAACTTAAGTTTTCTCGTACTATTTCATTTTTTTAAATAATTTCTTTTTGTCCAACTCGAAACAATATTTTAAACATAATTAAAAGTACTTATTCTTCATTTTGGAACGTTATTAATTTTGTGTATTATAGTGCATACATCAATACCTTTTAATACAGGCATCGTATTTACTTGGAAAAGAGAAAATT
>CABEEJ010002433.1:0-16459 GCA_901482245.1 Timema douglasi
CGCACTTCCCGTGGAACTTGACGGTGATCTCGGCGTTCCCCGTGCAGGCGGCCCTCCTCAACTCGCACTGGTCCCTGTAGTCGACCCCATCGCTGCCGCACACCGGCCTGGAACCCGCGTGGTCCCCGTACACAGGGCACCTGGCGGGACACTCGCACGTAGCCGTCCTGCCGTCCATGGAGGGGACGCACCTCGCGCCGTACGGACATTTCCGGTCTCGGCAAGGGTCAGGAACCTCTGCGGGGAAGATGTAGCAGCCTCGCGTCAGTTCCGAGACCACTAGTAGGAGGACGAGGGCTGTGCCACGGGCCCTATGACCGCATTGGCTCATCGCGTCACGTGGTTTAGATACAACTCACTGGTGGTGTCAGCGCCCAACGAACGACATTGTTTTAGTTATATTTTAAATCGAAAACAATCATTAACATTGTTTTAGTTTAGTTTCAACAAGAACAATTTGGTAACATCAATGTATACCAGTTATTTACCTCTGTTTGGAACTGGGGGGGAGGGGGGGGAGCCATTAACAGAAGTCTTTCAAATTAAAAGAGTAATTCTAAAGAAGAAAATTGTTTAGATACATGATTTTCAGTATCAAAAAGTTTTCGTAAAATTTTTCCTCTTCAGTTATTTCACTAAACATAATAAAAATAAAAGCCTTCATTTTTGTTTAACTTTGATTTCATTTTAATACGACTCTTGTGTTTTAAGTCAGTTTTGAGCTATCTCCAGCTTACAATAGTCATTTAACACGCTATTAAAAGTATATTCAGTCTGAATTTCAATATATTAGAATCTGAAAACCACACAAACTGTAGTATTTTTAATTTTTTCTATAAAAAGTGTGTATCTCTTTGTTTTTTAATATTTCAGTTGAATTCATAGGTCAAAATGGTATATCGTTTATTGTCCATTAAATCACTTTAACAAACTTTGTAGGAGATTACAATGAGTTCAAATATTGATATCAAATCAAAGTTCAATCAACATTGTTCAGTACGTGTGTGCGTTCTATTAGTTTTCTGTTTGATTAGATAGCATTAATGACTCGGTAATGAGAGTAAATTGCTTTTTTTTCATGTCGGTTGTATTTGGCATCGCTGATGAATCGAAATAATTACTAGCTAATTAGCTAATTATGTCTATTAATACATTTGATACTATATTATTTCTATTATATATTTAATTAACAGAAAATTAACCACTAAACCTTCAATACAAAAATCATATTCGGCCTACTATTCAATTATTTTTTTAAGCACGAAATAAAATGTTTTTATTGTTCCACATATTACTAAAAACTTTACTCTTCGAAAGAAAACAACAGTTCAAAGATCAGAATTTTATTTCAGATAGCTAACAAATGTTCAAAACATAATTTATGACCTTAGTTCGACGCGTGAATTATTAGTAGTTTTTGGTACAGCTTATGAAGATTTTCATATATATTTCTGTTTTATTTTTCTTTTACAAATTTCTTGGCAAGAGTTTATTATATATATATATATATAAAGGAAGAAGATTCACAAAGGATGGATGCGGTTTGAATAAAAACTGTTCGAAACCTTATTCCAACTTTTAATATAAATAAAAGAGGGATCGTAAGATAGGTAGGCAACAATATATCTCGAACACATCACAGAGATTTATCGTCGCTAAAACCGACGCCTTGCAGAAAGTTTTGCTGTGTCATCCCTACTAACTTTGTTATAATTTAAACCGGATTCTTGGTGTCAGTCTGTTCACAGGGTGGGGGAGTGAAGGGGGGTAAGAGGAGCCCTATATATTGCTTCTATCCTACCACAAGGAACGCACCAAACACGCCACCATCTGCAATGTAAGAACGGAAGCTTATATATGATGTAAATTTGAGAAAAAGAAAAAGTTTCACACAATAACTTTTTTTTTAAAAATTCCTTTTACACCCGCTTCACTGATATAATGGTCCTAAGGTGCTACTCTTGTAATATACTGGATTGTCGATAACTAGGATATCGGGGTTTGAACCCTAGTCTGGTTTACTGAAGGGTTTCCCACTCTCACTATACTAAAAGCGGGGAGGTCTCCTTTAAATTAAACCTTACTAATCCCTAAAACATTAGTGTAGCTAGTATAGATGCATATAAACCGAGCGGATATTAAGACGCGGTGTCAAAAAAAAATTAATAATTTTGGGTTTGAAATTTTAAGTTAGAAATGCATATCAAAATTATACTTATCAAAACGTACTAATTTATTGTTACTATAGCAAAACGAGTTTAAGGCAATAATTTTTCTGTTTAAAAAGTACAAATTAAAACACACACACACACACACACACACACACACACACACACACACACACACACACACACACACACACACACACACACACACGGGGACACATACACACGACCTGTTTCAGTGGTCGTGTTGGACTACTGTAGACTGTCGATGACAGGGAGATTGGATTTCTGATCCCGGCCGGGTATTCTGAGGGTGGTGTTTTCAAAATGGTTTTCCACTCTCCCTCCATGCAAATGCGGGTACACTTCCTTTAAATTCCCCCTTGATAATCTCTCCCTAACTCATTAGTAAAATCAGTACATATGCGTATAAGCTGAACAGGTAGTAAGTCACGATGCTAAAAAAACACATATAATATGTAACCACATACATGAACACATATACAGACAGGATTGTCCGTACGAAAATTGCCCGTCTTTTATAATTTTTTTTATTTGTCACAGCGTATTACTACCTGTTCAGGCTATACGCATGTATGATAATTACTCTAATGGGGTAGAGATGAGGAAATAATCAATTTTTAAAGGTAATAACCTCAGTACATCGGATCGAACCACGAACTCCCAGTCATCGGCACTCTAGTCTATTGTGAGAGCAACGCCTTAGATCATGCGGCCACCGGGGAGGGTCAGTTTAAGTAAATAATAACCAACACACTCCTAATGAAGAATAAAATAAGACACAAATATTTTTATTTTTAATACCTGATAGCTTGTTCAGAACAAAGGTTTCGTTTTCAATCTTTCTTAAAATAATTTAATAATTATTAAACATGTTTAGATTGATGTTATATACTAAACAAATATTGAGAAAACAAGTTTAACTTAGAAATAAAAATAAAGAATCGCTTTTCATTAGAACATATTTGATCCCGGTGGTATTTTAGCTTAAAGAAGATATAGGTAATTTCGTCTCATAGGAAAATTACATTCGCTCTTGGTAATATCTTATTTTAAAGAAAATAAAGAGAATTTAGTTTCATAAGAATATGTTTAATCTCACTAGTATTTTATTTTAAAGAATATAATATAGAAAATTGCTTTTCATAAAAAGGTATTTAATCTCCTTAATATTTTATTTTAAAGAAAATATAAAAATTGAGTTTCCTAAGAACATAATTAATCTTTATAATATTTTACTTTTAAGAAAATATAGAGAATTACGTTTCATAAGAACATATTTAAAATTAATAATATTTTATTGTAAAGAAAATATGGAGAATTTCATTTCTTATGAATATGTGTAATCTCGGTAATGTTTTATTCTATCAAAGGATTGCATGATCTATTTAGAGTTTAGTTAAAAGGTATAATATTGAGCTTATGTGTGTTACCAGTTTTAAAAGATTTGTTTCAAATTAATCATATTTAGCACCTCGTCTTACTACCCGTTCAGCTTATACGCTTTGTTTCAAATTAATTGCTAATACATTTAAAAGTGAAAATTAAGTGAAATATTTACCCATTTAGTATTCAATTTGTATTAACTAATAACACATAAGTATAAATAGTTAAGTAATATTATTTTAGAAAATATATTAAAATTCGAAGATAAACGAGTAATATTATTAATTTAAATACAAAATAAAAGTTAAAACAGTGAAAATTATTTAGAATGTATAATATAACTCAGAGCTTGTTTCTTTTCAATTTGTGAATTAATCTGCATCAAGCAATCGATGATGAGTGCTAGATTTTTAAAGTGAGTTATTTTTATGGAAATTACAAATATAGATATTGTAATCGTATTATTAAAAGGAAAGTACACACTATACAATATGGAATGCTGCTAAAATATGAATACACAATTTATAATTTATAACATGAGTTTAATAAATCACAATGACTATCTATTTTTTATGAGTCTATTATAAAGTTAATCTATTTGAGGTTTATAGATTATGCTTTTAAACTGACTATAGAAGGATTAATCATCACCATCATCATGAACTGTTTCCAGCCTGTAGCCAGGTCAGTATAGAAAAATGCCTCAATCTCCTTCTGTATTTCCCTATCTCTTCCTTGGTCTCCCTTTCGTTCTATTCCATACATACTTCCTATCCATTAATCTTCTTGGAATGGAATCCTCTCCCCTTCCATCTTCATCACGTGTCCATACCATCTCATCCTAGATTCCTCTACTATCTCATGTACCCCAACTCTAGATCTTACATCTTCATTCCTAATCCTATCTCTCCGGTGACAGCTAGCATGATTCTCAAAAACTTCATTTCCATGGCCTAGTTTCTCTTTCATCCAAAATTAAAGTTACCGCCATAAAAGTTACTATGGTTATGAAGTAGTCTCCATTCAGCACTTCTTTTCACTTCAATGGCACTTCTCTTTTCCATAGTAGGTCTCTTACACACCTTTATAAAACCTCTCCCTGCAGCCGTCGTCTCCCTATTTATTCTCTGGTTCCTGCTTTTGCCTCAATCACACTACCCAAATACTTCACGCTCTTTGCTACTTTTAAATATACTCTATCTAACTCTTTCATCTTTATTGACCTTGTTCTCTGCCTTGTCATCACCATCACTTCACTTTTCACCATACTAAATTTCATTCCACACTTTTTCACCTCCTCATTCCATTCCCGCCTCTTCCTTTTCCCACCATACCATCAATTCATCCGCAAACATCATTGCTTTAATTTTCTCCTCACCCAGTCTCCCTGCCACTCTATTCATTATCATTCCCACCAACAATACAAATAGTAATGGTGAGAGGGCACTTACTTGCTTGACTACATTTTTAAATTGGAACCACTCTGTCCACCCTCTCTCCATTCTTACACAGCTCACATTATTACTATACATATTCTTTACTCTACTAGCTACGCCTCTTTCTACTCCATCTTTCTCCATTGATTTTCATAAATTATTTCTCTCCACTTTAGCATAAGCTTTTCTTGGTTTAATATTAATAAATAACAATAATTCAGGTGGAGTTGTATTTCCATTGCTTATCTGAAGGGTTGATATATTTATTCATTTATGGATCCCTTTCTCCAGATCTGGATCCCTTACTTCATATGTGTATCTCTTGCTACATTTGCGGATCATTTTCTCCAAATGTGGAACTCTTTCTCCACATGCAGACAACTTTCTCAATTTCAGAACCCTTTCTACAAATGTGGATACATTTCTTCATATGTGAAGTCCATTCACATGTGAATTCATATACCACTATGCGGATACCTTTCTCATGTGTGAGTCCCTTTATACATATGTGAACCCCTTTATCCATGTGTGAATACCTTTCTACATATGTGAAACCCTTTCTCCATATGTAGACCTATTTCTACATATGTGAAACCCTTTCTCCAAATGTTGATCCCTTTTCCTCCGTGTGAATTCTTTTCTCCATATGTGAATCCATATACTCAAGTGTGTATACCTTTATCTTAATGTGAATCCCTTTCTCCAACTGTGGACCCCTTTCTCCATATGTGGATCCCTTTCTTCCTATGTGAATACCGTTCTCCATATATGGATCACTTTCTTTAAATGGGGTTCTCTTTACCCATATGCGGACCTCTTTCTCCACATGGTAATCCCATTCTTTAATTATGGATACCTTTTTAAAAATATGGATCTCTTTGTCTACATTCAGATCCCTTTCTTCAAAGGCGAATCCCTTTCTCCAAATATTGATTTCTTTATTCATACGTGGATAACTTTCTCCATATAAAGGTGGCTGGTTTCATTTCCACTAGCAAATGTATGAATAGTTTCGATGTTTTTCCAAATCATCTCCAGGGACTGGTAATTGTGGAATAAATAAGTTGACACTCATGTAGCAATAGAAAATAAGTCCGTTACATATGTTTAAATTGAAAAATATGTTAACCAATTTACATTTGTAATTTTCATAATATATTAATTCACTTCCAATGCAGAATATTCATCATTGACTACTTGGTACATATCAATTCAGAAAATGGAAAACAGCATGCTCAAATTTTATACATGTAAAAGTCTTTTTTAAATTCAATTCATTTTTAATATCTTATCTGAATTCCTAAAGTATATTTATGTTATATATTATTATATAAAAAATATTGTTTTTATTCACCAGAAATACAATTTACAGTTTTCACTGACATAACTTTAACATACATTTTGCTTTAAAGCACGGATATGAATATCTTATAACATATCGATTACATTCTAGAGCTTTGAAACTATATTCGTATTCTGGGGATGAAAAAAACCTTGCTTCGACATATAAATTATTCGTTTTCTTCGTAAGTCTGTCATGGAAAAAAGAGAAACGAAAGAAAAAAAAAAGAAAAAAAAAAGAAAAAAAAAGATTTCCAGGATTTAAAAATGATTCAAGATTGTAAACACCAGGGAAAATACTATTTCAAGTTTTATAAAAAAGTAAAAGTAAGTTATACAAGTTTTTAATTACCAAAGTATAGTTTAAAAAAATGCTATTACAAAGAGAAAGAAGAAAATTGAAATACAAGGGAACTGAAATACAGCCAATACATGATATCGAGAAATAAAGTTTTCGATAAATTTTGAACTTTTTTTCCTATTATAAGAATTCAACGTGCACTTTCAGAAGCAAACAATTATATATTATGTGTGTTACAGTTAAAGTAATACATTAGTTACTCAGCATAATGACCAGTTATCTTACAACGTAACCAATATTCGCGGTTAATGTGATTAAATACATGCAATTTATTATTTTAACCGGTTATTTTACATAAAAAAACCTGTTAGGCTGAAGTGATTAATTATAATATTCTGAAAATCTAACTTATTATTTTAACCGCTTATTTTACATAAAAACAAAACCTGATTGGCTAAAGTAAAAAATTATAAAATTCTGAAGGTTAGGTTAGGTTAGGCTAAACGAACAGATCCCATATTAAGATTACATCACACGTCCACAATGAACGAAAGATGGACCTCAATTGATAAGCACAACAGACGCCACATAACTCAAACAGGGATGAAGGCAGGTTCAAACTGGCATAAAAGTAAGAGTTATCACTTTAACCAGAGAGTGTTGGTACACGTAAGAACACGTTGATGTGAATAATTTGACTACAACATGAAAAATTTATCATATTCAACATAACTGTTGGTTAATATACATAACAACCGGTGATTATGTATATTAACCTGATTTATTGAATTAACAGTAAGTCAGTAACATATGCATTGTAACTTTTAAAATAACTTAAATCTAGAACAAACAACACTCAATTACGCGGCTGTTAATCTTTCAATGTGGAAGATAAAACTTATATTTCGCCATTAATTATAATTATTTTTTGCAAGTTGAGGTTTCTATCGTCATACTATTTTTTTATATCAAACAAAAATAAATATAAATTAGTGAACTCAAATAGAAGAGAGTAGGTAGGCGTAGTTTAATTTTCGAAATAAAACAACTCCATTATAATTTAGACATGAATTATTAATTAGGGATATCAGCAGGCCATTTTCACTATTAATTGAAATTATGATTTATTATTTTTAGAATAATTTATTGCAGAAATTGTTGGAATAGTCTTGTTTTATAAGGAAACATTTTAACGCCACTATATTATTCTAAGTATTTCTTGAAATAATAATTATTTTTAGTAAAACGAGGAAAATTTAATGTAGTAGTTTATTTTGTTATCTGTAACCAAATGACTATTCAATGTAAACAAATGGTACATTATAAAGAAAATACCAAGAATAATGTTTGATAAGAACATTTCAATGATATTTTTATTTTAAAGGGCGGTAATATGTATTCCAAAGCAATTATAACTATTGTGTTTCAGCGATTTCATCAGTTCCTAATAATCTTTAAACAAATTTATGTAAAATGAAGTTAATCTATTGATTAATACCCTTAAGTTTGGCCAATAAAATTGTTAAATTTTAATAAAGGGCCTGATCAAATTTAATAAGAATGTATAAATCTTTTAATACATCATTAATTTAAAAGCTGGGAAGATATATTCATCTTATTATTAATTTTAGTGTCAATACTATAACAAACCTGTGTAAGTCGACTGTTTTTTAAAATACCTATCAACAATTTGTAGTTAAATAAAATACGTATCTTCAGATTTTCTGTTCAGGCCGTCTTTGACATGCTCTTTTTTTGTATTTCTTGAAAGTATTTATTTGAAAAAAATAATAAGAATTAATAAGAATTGACTACTTAGAAGTCTTTGTAATAGCGTTTACCCATGTAAAATATTATAAAAAAAATTGTTTTCATTTAAGACAATTACCTGGCTTAAATTTCACTAAGAAACTATTTTTTTTAAATTACTTGATACATTATAATGATTGAAACAGCATAGTTCATTGATATTTTATAAACACCGATGCGTATGGACCGAACGGGTAGTAAGACGCGGTGCTAAGTATTATTATAGACATTATAATAACATACTATCAAGGGTTGTGATTTTACTTTAAATGTTTCAAAGTGATTTTTATAAAATTAAACGAAAACAATTAATTTTAACTTCCAAAATACGCCCACCTTAAGAACAGGTTTCAATATGGTAGTGCCATTTTCAAGATTTTTTTGAAACTAATTCTGTTATTTTAAATAAAATAAAAAAATTAATTGCGCATTCATGTTTGCAACCTGCAAGTAAAATAATACAACAAAAAATTACAAGGTTTCAGTGTAAATAAATACTGTACGGATTATAGGCATATATTGGTCAATCTCTGGCAATAAGAATGAGGAAGGTACAATTTTAGCAGAAATATACCTACATTTACGTAGAAAGAGTGGGAAATAATTTAAGCAAAAACCACCCTCAGTACAACCGCCCGGGATTCGAACACCTATCTCCCTGTCAATCTAACATGAAAGTGACGCCTTACACCATGTGGACGTCGAAGAAGGTACGTTACAGGTTTTTAAATGCTCTCCGGACGGTATGACTTCACTCTTGTTTTAATACTGGCCTGTAGATGACGGGGAAGTAGGGGTTGGAATCTCGGTTCGGTTTACTCAGGATTATTTTTTCTAAATAGTTGCTCACTTTATTTCCATGCAATTGCGGGTAGATAACCTCTACAATGTTTCCTTCCTCCTCCCTAATACATTAGAGTAATTTATCGTAAAATATGCGTGTAGCTTGAACAGAAAAATAGTGTCTCAAATTAATTTCCATTAAAATAAAATGTAAAAATAAAGCTCGTCTGTTGAAACAGAATGTAACAGAAGGATGGAGCAAAAATTAACATAAAAGTCCCGACAATTCAATCCTGAAAAAAAAAAAATATATAATTTAAATTGGATTTCTGCTTTCCATTTAAGATATTACAAAAAAAATCTTACTTTAGTTTCCTGCTAA
Source organism: Timema douglasi (assembly GCA_901482245.1). NCBI lineage: Eukaryota > Metazoa > Arthropoda > Insecta > Phasmatodea > Timematidae > Timema > Timema douglasi. The sequence continues at coordinate 9,625 of CABEEJ010002433.1, forward strand.
TAGAAATTCTACTTTTTTTTTCTTCCAAAGAAAAGCCCTCGCTTCAATTCCCTCTACGACGTCCAATATTATATTACTCTGAAGAACGCAGGGTTGAATCTCCTCGTGTAATCCCTGGGAGACGCGGGATATTTGAACTTCATAGAAAAGAAAACAAAAATAAAATAAAAAACAACAAGAGAGAAGAAAACGGAGTGAAAATATTTTCTTACAGCTCTCAAGAGAGCTACTTATTTGACTATGAGAGAGCAAGCAAGGCGAACAAACAACAACAAAAAACAAACGGCTACTACTTTTTCAGTGGCTTCTTCGAATTATTTCTCAACGTAAAGTTGGGACGCACCCGCTTCGGTGGTCGCATGGTCTAACGCGCTACTCTCGCAGTAGACTAGACTTCCGATGACGAAAAGATCGAGGTTAGAATCTCATTCGGGTGTACTAAGAGTGATTTTTCAAAAAACTATTTTCTACTCGGTGACCTGGCGGTCTAGGGGTAAGGTGTCAGACTTCTATGCTGGCGGCCGGGGTTCAGTCCTCAGTCCCGGCAAAGATTTATCTGATTACCAAACCCTTCCTTCACCTCTGACAAGACATCTTGTGAATGTGGGCAATGCCAGGCCTCCACCGTGGTTCGGATTCCACGTTAAACTGTAGGTACTCCATTTCATCTCACAATCACCATACCATTATACATTAGCGTAAGTGCTGTAACGTTGCTTGAAATCAACGTTACAAGCAAGAAGAAAATATGAGTAAAATAACACCAATTCTACAACCACGAAGAGTGAACATAACAAGACTCACCAAAAGTGCCCCGTTTCTCGGTCTCTGTGTGTGAAGTCTTGTCAACAAACATCCCGGCCCGCGCACATTGTTCTCGCCCCGAGTGAAAAGACGTAACTGAAAGACATTAGAGGTGTGGCATTGTGAGCGTGTTATTTTTCGCGTTGCTCCATGGGAAGTGATCAGGTGGTGATCACGTGATGTTCCAGACGTCTCTCCAATGACCTATTTGTTCTTTACCGCCAATCCCTCTGTTTCATGTGAATGTTCTCCTATGTTCTTTTTGCTTTCCCCTATGTTCCCCTCCCCTCAGAGAAAAACTGCTTATAAACTGATGTCGTGTGCCTTAATGGGCACTTCTTGGTTCATCCGTGTCTTGGACACTTATCACAGGATGGGAGTTTTCCCAAGGTACAAATTCAATTTCGGCCGTACTATTCAAAATTACTCTTTGGAAATTAGTTAAAGATTTATTTGGTAAATTATAGGTTAGGTCTAAATTCTCCTTTTTTGGCCAGTACATTCAAAATTTGCTTTTGGCTTTCATCTGTTATTTTCTGTTATATAGTAAGAATGACAAATTACGTAGATCAAACATGGCGTAATGTTGTTTATCATTTGTTAACTATATTGCTGAGGTTTTTTGCCCTTCCGGCTTGGTGACCTGAGTTGAAACTATGAGGGACCTTTTGTATTTTTTTAAGTTCCGTAACTTACTTTTTCAAGGCGAATGCCTGGGTTAGTATGGGGATATTTGATGACCCATACGGTTAAATTTGTTGGTTGAATATTTGGCTTAAGACTAATATAAGTAATTTACTTTCTTTTTTTTGGTTGCCATAAAAGTTATATGCTTATATATTGTAACTATGAAGCATACGAAACTATCCTTTTGAAAAATGTAATGTTTAGTGCTGAAGCGCACTGCGGGTTGCCGCTGAGGCCCGTTGAGGGGCCGTAAGCTACGTTGTAAATGTAATTGTTAGGACAAGGTTGCTATGGCTACAGCACCTCTGTATAGTTATGGGCATAACCCTTTTTCCTTTTTTTATATTTATGTAATTCTCTTTTAACTATCTATTGTTACTTGTATGCATATATTCACATATATATATTTATTGTTAATCTTTTCTCAAATAAATATTTATTTATTAGACTCGCTATCTTTAATTTACTATGACAGGTTTAATGTATTTTTGGTAGAATAAACAAAAGACTCTTGTACCATTCCCTTTGAGTAATTACGTATAGTAATGGGTGATGATTGAGAAGGGTTCATGACGACAAATTATTGAATAGGTCCAAGTGGAGGCCTATCAATGAATATGTGGTCCTAGCGCTCTTCTGCAATTTAATCATTTGTTGTTGTTTTCTTGCCCTCTTTACTTTATTGTACATGTGCCCCTGCCCTTGTCCAGTAGAGGAGAAGGGGGGTGGTACAGTGCGTATAACCCGAACGGGTAGTAAGACGTGGTGATAATAATAATAATGTACGCATGCTTACTAATTGCAGAAATTAGGAAAATTGAATTTAGATGAAATGGGAGGGAGAGTGGTAAAACATTTAGGAAGAACCACCCTAATTACACGCGACTGGGAGGGAACCCCGATAGACCCATCCTCAGCAGTTTAGTCTATTGAAATAGTAGAACCTTTGACCATGTGGCCAACGAGCTGGGTCCCATCTTGACTAAAATAAAAATGAACAATATTCAGCATGCAGTGAAAATAAATATCTTTAATAAATATTTCAAGTGGGTTAAGTATTGTTTCTAATGATTCAATGGTTTGAACTTTCAACACTCATAGGCTTGAATTATGGGATTTCAATTTTCTTCCTGTCCGAGCACCCGGTGTTCACTTATCACCCCCAAAACCAATTACTAATAGCCGAGTGGCTGTGAACAAGTCATAAATAAATCAAACGATCCACACATTATTTTCCCCTTAATTTTGTCTAACTAGCTCTTCGGGCTACAAGCCAATACAAGATGTCCGGAAACTCAACACCCAAACTGCCCATATAATTTGTTTTGACCAAAAGCAATACAAAATTCCTATACACTTACGTCCGAAAAACTATGCTAATACTGCATCATTAAATTGTGTTTATAGTTAAGCGTACAGCGCCGGGAGAGCAAAGCTGTGCAAGCATGCGTGTACAACAAGATGCATAGGAGTTAGGCGCATGGTATAGGGATTTTTATTACTTTTATTTCAAACAAACTATATGTGCCGTTTGGGTGTTGAGTTTTTGAGAATTCTGTATATAAATTACGCTAAAATTATATGGTCAACTCCGGTGATCTTAGTGTAAAGTACTTGACTCAGTACCCGATATTAGAGGGCCCTAATTAACTCTACCCGAAGCAGTGGGCACATGGGATTTAGTGTGGTCCTCGTCTGGTTTGCCTGTGACGGGCAGATCGAGGTTTAAATCCCAATCGGGTGATTTTTACTAAATGGTGTCAGAATCTATTTTCACACGTTTCCTATGAATGATATCGTCCTCGGCCCAACCTTATTAGTGTAAATATGCTGATAGCCCTAAAGGGTATTGGGACGCTAGCACGTGAATGTATATTTTAGTAGAGAGTTATTAATATGTTACATTTTATTTTTGGCAATATTTGTGAATCTTTTTAAAATATTTGAGAGTAATAAATTTCAAAAAATGCATTTGGTTTTGATAATGTGAAATTCATAACAGAAATACGCGAGTGTTGATAAAAAATAATGGATCTTACATTTTTTTAACTTTTTTATTTAGCACCACCTCTCACTACCCGTTCGGGATATACGCTAAACTACTAACTACAATAATGGGTTAAGAATTGGGATTGAGTATAGAGGAAGTGAACCAACATTTGAGTGGAAGGAAAGTGGAAAACCATTTAGAAAAACCCACCCCCATTTCACCCGACCGAGTTTCGAACCTTAATCTCCCCGTCCTAGTTAGCCTAGCTCAACACGAAACTAGCGCGTTAGCTAACTACGCCACCTAGGCGGGTTCTCAATATTTATTGCTAGATTTTTATCTCAAAGCATAAATAAAATGGTCAGTTACTGACCATTCGGTCAGACTTTGCCATAAGAATCATGAGCGTCTTTAATAAATTATTTACAATCAATAACTACTATAGCTATTTAAATAGATATATGTGTCATAATCATCTAAAAAAAAAAGTGTTTTTTGAAATGTACATAAAAAAACTCTGAAAAGATAATGTGGGTGTTTTTCACCATAGTATAGAGGTGAATATTAATAAGAATACTTCATGATATAATTTATAGCAAGTATTTTAGTTAAATTATGGCTTGAAATACACATAAAGGAAAACCAAACGCTTATATACTTTTTTTTTAAGTGTATCAAAAAATCAAACAAAAAACCTAAAATGGATAAATCAACTAACGAGCAACTATATTTTTTGACAGATTCAGCTGGTGGCTAGTAACATACATTTAGCTCTCTACGGAGGAAGGGGTTCGATTTCGCCTATACATTTTTGACACGCTTTTCAAGTAAGTGATCGCACAGTACTGTTATTAATGAGAACTGTTTATATTTAAAAAAGCTTAGTAGCAATATGTGTTATTTTGAATTCTTTTCCAACCAGAATACAACTACTAAAGCCTGTAAACATGGATGATGCCTTTGTACATAATGCAGTAGTAAAACTAATCACTATAATATAGAGCCACATGGCTAACTCACTCACTCACTGACATTAATGTTTACTCACTTCCAGATGAGCTAAAAACTTGAAATTTGGCAAACTTATAGCTTCTAGCCTGTAACCGACGGGAAAATTCCAAAAAGTTAAATATTTTAATTTTTAACAAAAAAAAATTCAAAATGGTGGAGAAACTTTAAAGTCGGTGTGGACCTTTCTTTGGAGGCCTCTTGTGGCTAAACAGTAAGCCCTATCAAAAAACGGATTGCACCAGAGCTATATTCTTTGATTTTAATTAAATTTTGTACATTTCCTACACATTTTTAAGTTTTATTATACACTTATGAGACAGCTAGAATAATAAAATTGTAAAAATAAATCAACGTTCGAAACAAGGCTGTAATTACATTAGTTTACACTCATTGGGGGTTTGGGGGCGGAGCCCACAACGAGCAAAGCTAATACTGAATATATTATGACAGCCACCATAAAATAACTAGTAAAGTAGATATTACGGAAAAACATAAGGCCCATTTACACGGTAACTGTTTTAATACTTGTTTAGTGAAACGTTAATGCAACAAAAAAATATTAAAATCAATTTTTTGTATGCATAGATTCAAATTTAATGTATATTTTAATTTTTTAAACAATCTTGTACATTTAAAAAAAATATGGATACATCTATAGAATACATTTAATTCAAAAATACTTAAAAAAAATAGTAAACACCAATACATTTAGTTTTTCGTTTGTTTGAAATACATTAAATCCCTGTTCAATTTGTTATTCTAAGACTACTAATAGGCCTCTCTCTTTGTCACATGCATCCATACATAAACATTGCTGAAATCTACGACGTGTGCTATTACCACATTAAGGACAGTTTTTTTTACTAATAGACTGCATGAAACTTGGTCGTTGACATGGTGACCGCGGATTTATACTGAATAGAGTACGGAAACATTGGTCTTATGTACGGGACATGAGACGTTCTTCTTCTCAGTCATCAAGACTTTTCGACTCCTTTCTGCCTTCAAATCTCGAGACACCCCGTCGACCTATTCGTGGGTGAGCTAACTAGAGTTCATCGCATCGATCCATTGTTTTAAACCGGACTTGACATTTTAACAACAGCGCTTAGTGTATGTAGCGTTGGAGGAAAGGTGAGGAAAATCAATCTCTGGTCATTAAGAGCCCCCAATGACAACACCTAACTTAGGCAGGTATTATAGCTCGAACCAGACATCGTATATTGGTGCGTTTGTCTATATTATACTTTAGAAAACAGTAGAATTTAGACCAATAAAACAATTTTACAGAATTTTACAATATAAAACAAAGTTACAAAATGGTTATTTTATGATAAAAAAAGAAGACTATATCAAGTTTACTACTATCATTTGATAAGTGCAAATTAAAACCACATCTCGGTAAGTTTCCTGATTTGAGCATAAGCGTGTATATACTATCCCGGCTATTCGATCATGAGACAGACTTTTTAAGTCCAAGATTCATTTAAACCGATACTATAATTTGTAGTGGAAAACATCCAGCACATCCAAACATAATACCTTTTTCTTTAAATGCCGTATCCTATTACACGCATGGGTAGGGGCGGATCCGGATCAGTCTCGTAGGTTTTTTTAAAATTATAAATAACATAGCTACTTACTATGCTAGATTTCTGTTTAAAACCATTACATAGTTTCTCACTCATATTTGATCTTATGTATGCTTTAAGCCGTGGTTATCCTCACCTATTTTTTTAAAATCATATAGTTTTTATAAACTATTTGTAGTGACCCTCCTTCAACAATTTTTTGAAAAATAGTTCACTTTAGAAGCTATGAAAAGTCTTGGGCTTGATTAAAAAAAAAAGATTCTTTTATAACATAAAGTGTTCCTCAACTAGATATTTTTGAAATTTGAATGCCCATATAAGCTATTTTGAGTGATCTTCAAGATTAATTTCTTACGGTGATTATATACCTCTATAAGATCATCTTTGTAGTGGTATTCCAGTGACAACATTTTGGAAATTGAATTATTTCAGAGACTAGGCTATTTGGGGTGGTACTCTCCTGATAATTTTTCAAAATAACATTCATCTAAAAGCTATTTGGAGTTGTCCTCCCTTAGACATTTTTGAAATTTGAATAACCTTGAAAGCTATTTAGAGCTTTCTACCCCTGACTTTTTCTGCCAGTTAGATGCTTTTAGTATAGTAGTTTTGTGACGCGGTCTTTTCCGACAAATTTTAGACAGTAGAATGCATCTAGAAGTAATTTGGTGTTTGGTTTAAGGCCATCTTTCAGCTTCATATTAGATATAAGAGAATTTGAAATGTGTCTGGAGGGGGAGGGGGGTATTTC
>CABEEJ010002433.1:16473-52754 GCA_901482245.1 Timema douglasi
GGGTCAGAGTCCCCCAAATTTCCGACGCTCTTCTGTCCACATATAATCTAAAATCGGTATTCGTGGACGAATTGCTCTCAGGCGATTATTAGTCTTCTTTGACGTGTGGTAGTCTACCGTCTTTATGAGGAAAAATGTTCGTTACTCGGTATGCAAGACAAATATTCGAACAAGAAAACGAATATTTTTTCCACACTTGCGTGAGTCATATAAAAAATTTGATAAACGTGGACAAATAACGCACGTGTGGACCCTGATTAAGAGGTGTATGCGCGTAAAAATATAAAAAATTGTATAATTTATCTGTATCGTATTTTCTTACTAAAATTTGAGCTTTAATTTTGTTTTTGTATTATTTTTATAGCTTTCACAGTGGGGTCAACTGGCCCTTTGACCCCACAGCCCCCGCCCCTGAATCTGTGCCTGCACATGGGCCATTTGGATTTTTTTTTACTCACTTACTTAATTTATGGCAATAGGAAGAAGCTTCAAAATATCGTAGTTGAGGTTGAAATTAGAATATCCCTTACTTCGACTACGACACCCGCAGTAAAACCTTTGCATCTTCGGAACGTTTCGAAGTAAGATGAAAAATTTGATATATTATGAACATATTTGAAATACCTATAATAAATATGACATATTTCAACATATTATAATCATTTCTAGACCAGCTAGTAAACAGTATTTTTAACATCTTCTAGGGATTAAATTATATCTATTACATAAGCACGGATAAATTCAGATTGGTCATAATAAATTAATATAGTGTATTTAAAAAAAATTAAACGTTTCTCTTTACATAGATGCACTCAATGGAAGATGTATATATTAAAAGTCTATTGCACTGTGCTAACATCGGGAATAACATATTAGTCTCAATCTGAAGGTTAGCTTAATCATTTGAGTGTTTTTCCTAATTATTAACTTTATATGTTTACTATTTTCTATCTCTCATTTTATTTTTACAAATTGATTACCTTATTAACGTCAGTGTTTGGTTAATGTCTGTGTGTATCCTCACATTACTAGATTGATTTTATCGGGATCTGTTTAGTTTGTTACGTTATAATAACTTAAATATTTACTATTTTTTCATTGGTTTGGCTCAGACCTGATGATGGCGTAATCGCCAAAACATGTCACCCAGCTAAGAGTAGTAACAAAGTATACGAGAAAAGGAATTAAAGCCACACAGATAAGGAACGTTACTTTAATTCAAACTTTTCAAAAAAAAAAAAAAATCCTTTTTGGTTACACTTCTTTATATAACAATCAATTACTTATCTATATAATCTTTTATTTATAATATATCATAACTGTTTAAAGCCTAACCTGGATGACATATTTGTTGATTTCAGTTGAATCTCCAATTTGAAACCATTTGACTCTAATAACAAGTCTTTAACATTAAATCATCAACACTTATTTACTAATTTCGTGAAATATGTTACTTGTTGCATCTTAATTTTCATTTTAATGTGTTTCATGTTGATTTTATATGGCTAATTGTTTTTTTACATGTGTAAGTTTAATGAATAATAACCTAGTCAACTATTTTAATTTTTATATCAATCATATTTATATTGTCACTGTTTAGATGATAATCTTTATCTCAAGTATTTAAAAATTTGTAGATTCTTTAAGTTACGATATTAATAGCTCTAATCTAGTCAATTTGCTAATTTACACTTTTAATTGCCTATCAGTTAATCCTTTAATCTGTTATTACTTAAATAGTGTTTTAGACAGATTTATATATTTGTTCCTTGTTTTATGCTAATTAATTTCAGAACTTAACTACTTAACAATCTAAATGATGATTTTTTAGAAATGTTATTGAACTTATTTTATTCGACTTAATTTCTTATATATTAGTTTCTCTTTGAATAAATTATCTTCATGTTATGTTTCTTAATTTATATTGTTTAATTGAGCAAAGAAGTTGTACCAATTAATATAATCAGCTGTTCCATCTAAGTACGTTCCTTATATTATATAAAAAAAGAAGTGTTATGACCATGTGGTCTAGTGATCATATTATATGGCTACAGATTCAAAGGTCCTGGGTTCAATCCTCGGCACTTACAGAGTTTTTCTGTGAAGCAGTGTGTGTGTAACGGTGTCGAACTTAGCCTCGTGAGGACAACTGAAGAGCAGCTTGAATAAATAGGTAACAACTCCGGTCTAGAAAACTGAGATTAACGGCTCCATTTCGGACTCTTGCCATGAAGTTTGTTATGTGATAGCAACCAAAAAGCTTATTATTGACTTCGGCTTTGCTACATATTATGTTTCAAGCTTTGCTTCGACTTCACTTTACCAGGAACACGGCTAATGTTTGTATTTTATTAAAATACCCTTCCTGTGAACATTGGAATATACTTAAAGACTAATCTATTATAGGGGACACGTTTTATCCACGTCGTCCTAAATGATACCCTCATCTGCATGCATCGGTGAGTGAGTGTATGAGTGTGTGAGTGTGTGTGTGTGTGTGTGTGTGTGTGTGTGTGTGTGCGCGCGCACGTAAACGAAGTCCTGGGTAAGGTAGAGTTTCAACCATGTCATTCCACGCAGGGATGACTCGAATTTTAAATTTTCATTTTACGTTTTTTCTCTGACAATTATTTCAAAACTATACGGGATGGCTGGAGAGACAAGAATAACATTATAAAAAAATATTTGTTTCAATTTTTAAAATAAGTTGGTAATTTTGATGTGAACATTAATCCTCAATCTGTTAAAAGCTCAGTGTTGACTAAACTTTAGCTCAACCAGAAAAAAGCAAGCTCATTCCATAAAAGAATATTAAATTAAAAAAAACAAAACACTAACACCTTTTTTGGTATTGATTAAATCTAGACCTATTTTTAGAGCATACTAATAAAGTCATCTCTAGATTAAAAAATGGATTCAATAGTTTGTAACGCACTGCTGTAAAATATTGTATTTATTAAAATAAAATTTAGTGTCGTTATGTTTGCTCTAGAATTTAATCTTCCCCATCCCAAATCTAAATATGCAGATAGTTTGAACGGGTAGTAAGACATATTACATAAAAAAAAGAAGTTGGCATGATAATTAGGAATGCTATATTCTAAGTAAACCTACTTATTAACATTTCTATTTTATAATTTATTAATTAAAGTCAGTAATTTATTCAACATCCCAAACACGTTTTTTACTTCTTCATATAAATAAAATATTGTAATCGTAATACTTTTCGACTTCGACATTTTTATTTGTCTTGACGTTTTATTTTCTCTCAACTAAAGAAAAAAAATTCTCATAATTATGTCTATTTATACCCGATGATGCAGCCGAAACTATTTGATAGATTTTGTACAAATTTTACATCCATCCATTACTGTTTCCAGTCTGTGTCCCGGGTCAGTTTTTTTTTATTAAAGTCATATATTTTCCACTACCGGCTGGCTTGGCCTGTCCTAGCTTCATATGTCTTATAATCTAACTTAGGACTAGGACAGGTACAACATCCAGTCCCCACCGTTTAATAATCCCTGTGAAAGGTTAGACCCATACTTTCACCAATTTATAAATTTTCGAACACGCTGGGAATCGAACCCGGGGCCCATAGCTCAGTAGGCAGACAGGCTACCGACTGAGAACAGGATATTAATACATATAGTCATACCTCAAGGCCAAGTTATGATTTTGATTCTAGTCTTAAAATTAAATATAGTTTACCGATAGTTGATGTTTTAGAATTCGAAATTTGTTTCATAATGAATACATGGGGAGAGTTTAATATGACAAATAAGTAATTACTTTATTTTTTTAAATATTTCATTTGAATTTAGTTTATTTATGAATGGTTTTTACAAAATTTTAATTTAAAAGTAATACTATAATAATTTTGTCCAACATGTTTATATAAAGATTATTTCATAAGATTTACCAAATAATATTTTTTTCCACCCGTTTAGGTGGCCTCATGGTCTAAGCCAAGGCGTCACTTTCTAAATAGTCTGAACTGCCGATGACGGATAGATTGCGGTCCGAATCCCGATTAGGTGTATTGAGTGTTTCCCCCCCATGAATTGTGTTTCACTTTTCTTCCAAGAAAATGTGGGTAAACTTCCTCTAAATTCATCCTTACTCCTCCTTAACGGGATTAATTAATATGCGTATAACATGAACGGGTAGTAGGATGTGATGGTAAAATAATTTTATTTTTACCCGCCTCGGTGCGTAGTTGGCTAACGCACTAGTCGTGTTGAGCTCGATTACTGAGGACGGGGAGATCGAGGTTCGAATCTCGGTCGGGTGAACTGGGGGTGGTTTTTCCTAAATGGTTTTCCACTCTCCCTCCACGCAAATGCGGGTTCACTTCCTCTAATTAAACCTTCCCAAGTCCTAATCCATTAGAGTAATTAGTACTTAAAGCGTATAACCCGAACGGGTAGTAAGACGCGGTGCTAGATATTATTAATTTTATTTTTGTGATAATACAATTCTTAGTGATGTACATATACTTTAATTAGTATAATAGCGTTTAATGCATTTCAAACCAAATAATGACATTTATATAATTAATGCAAACCAACTGTTGCAGTTAATCTAAACGAAGAACGGAGCATTGAGTGATCTAGAACAGTCGCCGTGGATTAGAACAAATGGGAGATTCAATTAAACTAATCGTTGCACCTGGATGAAAAAGCGTCTAAGTCAACTTTGTTGTTTGTCCCAATCACAATGCTTATAGTAAAACCCAATGACAGTTCAGAGGTTTTGTGAATTTTATGAACATCTCAGCTCAAATTATTTTAGTAAACACCTTGACCCATTGTGGCCACTCAAACTTTAGAATATAATTCGAGCATTATCCCCTGTTTTCCTGAAAAAAAAAAACTAAACTAAAAAATTGTTTTACCGTTGTGAGACTTTGGACAAATTATTCTGAATGAAATTATTTTGTAAAAGGTGTGTTGAACACGCCACCATATTATATTATTAATAAATACCTCTCCAAGATATTAAGAATAGGCCTAGTTCTTGCCCAATTTTTTTTCAAAATTTGGACAGCTATATAAGCTATTTAAAGTAATCCTTTTAAAATTCTTTTATTAGATGCCTCTAGAAGCTTTTGGAAATGGTTCTCGCCTGGAAAAATTTTTAATAAATAAGATGCCTCTAAACTCTAATGAAACTATTTAGAGTGGTCAGCGACTATACATTCTCTATAGACGACAACATTTGAGCATCATTTCCAGTTTTTCCCCATCAGTGGCCACCCTAAAAGATCAACTTTTTTTTTTAATGATATTGGAAGATCTGTCTATAATTTCACCGGTTAACGGAAATTATAATATATTTCGTCTTGGTACTCAATCAGGCTATACGCCTATATAAATCACGTTAATGAAGTAAGAATGAGGAAGATGGAATTTTAAAGGAAATATACTCAAATTTGCGTAGGGGAAGATGGGCAAACCGTTTACCAAAAACCACTTTCAGTACATCAGACTGAGATTCGAAACCCAATTTTCCCGTTATGGGCAATCCAGTCCAACACAAGTGTTATGCGTTAGACCATTAAATCAAAGACGTATATATATATAGTGTAAATAAATGTATTTTTAAAAACGTGTAGGGAATGTAGAACAAATTCTCATTATGTACACTCCATTTACTCTGAAAGCTAGCTGTCTCATATTGACGTGGTTAAACTATCACCCTATATTATAACTTTTTAGAAAACACTGTAAAATGGTTTGTAGGTAAGATAATATAAGACTTAAGAATAAATTTGTAAGTTATTTGTTCATAAATAAATATAATAACATTGATAATTAGATAGATAATAGTGTAAGGATTGACAAATGTGATGTTAAAAAATAAGTTGAAAAATATGTTGTGATTAAAATATTAAATACAGTTAAATAACACTAGACACTTCCAAAGTAAGCATACATACATAGTTAGAGTATATGATGCTTGAAAATTTAAGTTAAAAAATGAAGTATTATGCTTGGTGGAAATTAGATTATAAAGTATTTGGTCATCATTCATATTGAAAGAAAAAAATCAGAATAAGATAATATTTGAAAAAAAAATGCACACTCATTTACTCAAGCAACATGCAGTAACAAATACAACACCTGTGGATCCAAGATAAAACTTTTTAACGATGATGTTATTTATTAAGCCGAAATATATCCAGATTCTATTTGGGGTTCCCCAATAAACCACCTTAACTACAAAGGAGCAAGGGACTGAAATCATCTCAGAGAATACTTCGAAATTAAAATTAACATTTATAGAAGTAAACTTTAGAGAGCTAATTTTCTTTAAAATTTAAGACGAGGACTATTAAAATAACTTTTAGAGACATCCAATATTCAAAAATTTTCTGAAGGAGGACCACTCCATCCATATAGCTCCTAGAAGCAACCAGATTTCAAAAAGTTTCTGGGGAAGACTACTTCATATATCTTATGAAAATAGTATAAATTTCAAAAATAAGTAAGGATGACCATTCCAAATAATTTTTAGAGATATCCAATTTTCAAACATTCATCGGAGAGGGGACGTGTGTGGGGTGGAAAGCAAATCCTTAAAAAAAACTTTTATATTGGTTCTTCCCCTTTAACAAATAAGATTACAGCACCACTGACTCGGCCAAACATTGAGGGGTAGCAGTGTGAAAAGCTACAATTCAAACCATTGTATTTTAAGACCAGTCACTGGTGTCAAGTCACCATTGTCCCAGCGAGCAAAGACCATAATTTGCGTCCGGACCACGAATGACCACGTCAGAGATAAACAATGTCCATTAGATAGCGGTTCGCGAGTTGATGCGCACACCTTTGAAGACCCTCACTCGACTGAAGGTGCGAGTTGGTTCAGAAGAACGCGAGGTATGCGACAAAAAGCTTCTCTCGCGCTCTGAGCTGTGCTCTCATAAAAAAAATAGGTAGGGGAGGGGGAGAATACCACATACCGCCGCTTTGTCTTTGATGTCTGCTGCACGCTGGGCTTCGTTTGATGGAGGGAGAACTGGGGGAGGAGGTTGGTTCAGCTACAAGAGTAATCGACATCACGGGACCGAACGTACTTTGATGCTCACAAAAATCGTGATCTACGTGTAAAATAACGTGTTTTTATAGTTCACAGAGGGTGTAAGAGGGAGTGAAGGGGATGAGAGCTAGGGGCAGTGTTATTGCAGTTTTTATAGCAAAACTCTTTTTGGCCAAAATAATTAAATATTTCTCTAGTACAAATATAGAGTATTTTATTCACACGGTGATATCAACAGTTATTTAGTAACTGTCATGAGAATAGCGGTATTATTATTATTAGCGCCGCATCTTACTACCCGTTCGGGTTATACGCACTTACGCTAATGTGTAATGTTAGGGTGATTGTGAGATGAAATGAAGGACCTACAGTTTAACGTGGAATCCGAACCACGGTGGAGGCCTGGCATTCCTCACATTCACAAGATGTCTTGTCAGAGGTGAAGGAAGGGTTTGGTAATCAGATAAATCTTTGCCGGGACCGAGGATTGAACCCCGGCCGTCAGCATAGAAGTCTGACACCTTACCCCTAGACTGCCAGGTCACCAAAGACATGTATTACTTACACTAATGTGGTATTTATGAGGAAGTTAGAAGTTAGAGGAAATGCACATAATTTGATGGAGAATGTGAAAACTACTAAAGAAAAACCACATTCAGCTGTGATACAAACTGCATCCTCCCCGTCAATGACGAACCAGGATAGATTATCTTGACATATTGTCAACCAATGTGTGTCAAGTTGGAGAAAAAAATAATCATACGAATGTACTGTACAACACATCTGGTATTTCTTGTTTTAGAAGATAGATAAATATAACCAGTATTACGACACACACGTAACAATATTTAAACACACTTTTTAGCATACATTGTAATATTAAAATACAAGAAGAAATTTCAAAATCCATATATAAAGGTTTTTTTATCACCAGAAAACATAATACGTTTAAAAAGTGATTGGTGAGGAAAAGAAGCCAATCTTATAAAGGGAGGAGTGGACATAGAAAAGAGCTAAAGAGGGTTAAAAAAAACTGAATGGGAAGAACGTTACACAAAAATAAAAACAGAAACTAGCTTTGCCGAAAAAAAAAGAGAAGACAACAACGCTCCAGAAAAATAAGATGTCTTGAAAGTTAAATTACTGAGAAAATTGTTTGTTTGAGGATGAAAAATATAATGTTCTATTAACTAAATACATGTTTTCTGAGATTACAACTTAGGAATTTATTAAATTGCTATAGTTGTAAATCAAGGACTGCTTAATTATGTTTTCTTAAATTAAAGCATAGATATCTAATAATTTAGGCATCTAATTAATTGTAATTATTAATCAAAGATTGTTTAGACGTGTGACATTTTAAGTTTAATCGTTCAGAGACTACCAATTAATTTGATAACCATACTGTATTAATTATTTTATAACTAAACTGCATTACATATATTATAACAACACTATTAGCTATATCATAGCTATACTATAATATATGTTTAATAATTTTTAACACTTCTTCTCACTATCAGTTTAGTTTTTATACCTATGTACTAATTACATTAGTGTCTAAGGTATTATGAGGGTTGCACTTAGAGGAAGTGTACCCGAAATCACGTAGAGGGAGAGTAAGAACAATTTAGGAAAAAATACCCTAAGGACACCCTACCAGGAGTAGAACCCCGAACTCCCCATCATTGGCAGAGTGGCTAGAGTGACGCTTTGGGCCATGCGACTGTCGAAGTGGCTAGAATATTCTTTGAATGAATATAAAAAATCATATATAAATATATTTTTCAATGAGCCTTTAGCAACCTTTAATTTATTTTTTAATAATGCTTACTTACTGCACGCACACAAACACACACACACACACACGTCTGTAAGCGAAGCAAACATTACATCAATGCATTAATTAAGTTTGCAATTAATAGTTTAAATACTTTTGAACATGAAAATATTTAACATAGTTTATTCTATGTTTAAATTTAAATGTATTAATTCCTTATATTTATAGAAAACGTTTAGTTTATAAATAAATGAATAAAAATAAACCTTTTAACAGTGCAAATAAATTATTTTCCCCTCATCTTATAAATAATTTGATAAGCCCGTTCCCAATTATAGAAATTATTAAGAAATGGATGGACAGATTTGACCAACGAACTCTCATTTTAAAGCTTAGGGGGCCCAGGATGTCGGGAAAAATAGTACTTTCCAGCGAAAATATGATATAGCCAGATAATTTTAGATTTTCATTATTTGCTAACATAACCATGGACACCTTGATTTGAGCACGGTTTTTACCTGTAAATAATATATTTCTCTCTGGTTACAAATATTACCAAACTAGCTCTTACTTTAATGGTATGGTGCGACAAATACACACATTACGGCAATCATTTGAATATTCTGTCCCTTTCACACACTATCTCACTATCGCTCGTTCACTCTCAGTCTCGAGCACTAATAATCTCAATTTAATACTCACAAACATACTTACACAATCACACACTCAAACAGTCACCAATGACTCTTACACTCACTCACCAACTCTACATTCACTCTCACATTTTCTCACTCTCTTTTTCTTTATACATCATTTTATAACCGCATGTCCGGTAAAGGAAACTTATCAGAAAACGGTTTAACCAATTTTGACGAAACACTCATTTTAAAAATGTCAAATAGTAGCTTAAAACTTAAACTCAATTTTCCAAGCGAATTTTCCAGCTTTTCCTTCCGTATGGGCAGAAGATCATCAAATCATTCTTTGTTTACATCACCATGGAAACCGTTATTTGTCTATACATGTATATTGGTTAATAAAATATTTCTGTTTGTTAAAAATAATAACAGTTCAATTATTACTCGAGGGGTTTGGTGCAACGAATAGATATGATAGCTGGGAGAGGGGTCGTTTTAAAGTTCTCATCGTGGCGTGAGGGGAGGGGGGATACGTTTTGATTCAAATTAAACACTGAAATAGACTTTTGACTAGAAAGTCAATTGAAGGCTTACTATACAGATATTTTTCCAATAAAAAGTTTAGAATACATTTTAGTGCAATAATTTAAAGTCATTATTGCAACGATACACTAGTATACACTAAAAATCCTTTCATAATTGATCACATATGATCAAATAAATGTCTTGTTTGCATTAAAGAAGAAAATATATTATTATCATTATTAACACCGTGTATTACTACCCGTTTGGGTTATACGCACTTACGCTAATGTGTAATGGTAGGGTGATTGTGAGATTAAATGGAGGACCTACAGCTTAACGTGGAATCCGAACACACGGTGGAGGCCTGGCATTCCGCACATTCACAAGTTATGATTATTAATACACGTCTTGTCAGAGGTTAAGGAAAGGTTTGGTAGTAAGATAAATCTGTGCCGAGACCGACATAAACAATGAAAGATGTCAATATAAACATGTCTCCCATTTGACCTTGTTTCCGAGCTATAGTCATGTTTGTACTCCAGTAATGTGGAGACACTTGATATTATAGGAAGCGTTCAAATTGGCCACCTTTGGCCTGAATGCGAACATTGCTATGCTATGAATTTTTGGAAAGCGTGCGGTATTTTGCGACAAAACTACTGCAGGATTGCATTGAAATTTGTATTGAAGTTTAACTAATACGTATACAATTTAGCTTCAATAAATATGATAGTATTTTTACATAGGAAATATAAATATTAAATAAGGTTCCCGAAACATTTCTTTTAAAACAAATGTTTGTCAATAGAAATAATAAAAAATATTTCCGAAAACCATAATTAAATTAGCTATAAACTAGCTTCAACAGCCTTATGCTAGTTTCTAACCCGTATTAATATATAATTCTGCGATTATAAAGTGCATAACTGTTGATCAACTATACAGGTACAAATATAGAATTTTATTTGTAAATTTGTCTGGGTAAGTTTAATAAAGAAAGCTAAGAAAAAAAGTCTTATCGAAAACTAAAAAAAGTACCGACTATGTCTATTAAAAAGTTTTTTTATCGAGACTCGTAAATTCATGGATTTTTGATTCGTGGAGCACCAAACTATCTAAAAGCATAGCTTTTTATCGACAAACTATTTAGTTTATATTTGAAGAATTTAAGCTGTAAATTTGCTTTCACATGGCAGGAGACTTTTGATATTTATACATTTATACACGCATGGACTCGCGAACGCGCACACACGCACACACACGCTCACACACGCACACACATATACATACACACACACACACAATGTTTAATTGGTTGTTAAATTGTTTAAGGTTAATCTTTGAAAATCTTGTATAGAAAAACTGTGAGGGATAAGGAAGTTTGTATTTAGAAGAAGTGTACATGCATCTGCGTGGAGAGAGAGTGGAAAACCATACTAAGTACACTCGACTGGAATTCAAGCCCCGATCCCGTTGTCAACGGCAGTCAAGTCTATTGCGAGAGTGACACCTTGTACCATGCGCCCACCAAAGCAAGTATTTATTTTCTATCGAGTCTTACTACCTATCTGGTTATATATATAAATATATATATATACTGTATATATTTTAACAACTCAATTGGGGCAGGAGGAATAAGGAATGTATAATTTAGAGGAAATGATACTGCGTTTACTTTGAGGGATAGTGAGAGATATTTAGGAAACACCACCATATGTACTGTATGGCTTACCTTTTTTTTATCCAAACCTTTCACTGGCAAACCAGATTGAATGATCCTGACAATAGGTTCGCGTGATAACTACTGTGGGAAGGGATTTATTAATATTTTTTTTTTATTTAGGTAATATTTATATTTAAGCTATGTAACGAGGCAGACATATTTTTAAATATAGTTTTAGAGAGAAAAAAATACACTTCATCTAAAAAAAATCAACACATTAGAGTAACTAGTACAAATGTGAACGAGTAATAAAATAGAGTGCTAAAATAATTGAACTAAATATTTTAAAATATATTTTTCCTATTAACCAGTTACTCTGATTCTTACATATATCCCGTAGAGCTTATAAGTCGTGCATTTTCATATAATATTATATTAAGAGTAAGCACAATGAATATCGAAAATCAATCAATGGTTTAACTAGAATGATGCTTCTGAGAACTTTGTTTTAATCAATGATTCTTACAAATAGTATACTAATTGGTGGTTAACATTTTAATATATTTAATTTATATTTCAACCATTGTGTGTGATATTTCGTCTGTTTGTATGTATATATAATATATATTTTATATTTAAAGACTCATTTAAAAAAATAAAGTTATCAAAAGCATCTTACTAATTAAACCATCTTCCTTTAATACCCATTCACATATGTACTAATCACTCTAACGTGTTAAATTTTGTTAGAGGAAGTGTACCAGTATTTGTGTGGAGGGAGATTGGAAATATATTTAGTCGAAACCACAGCCACCCTCAGTCCACTCAACCGGGAATATAACCCTGATCTCCCCTTCATTGGAAATAATATTAAGGGCTATTTATTACAAGAGTAACGCCGTAGACAATGCGGCCATCAAAGCAGACTTTAACTTCTTATATGTATGAACTGTAAATTTATAGAAATACCATCCATTTAGAGTCCAATAAAATTGTATTTGAGCTGTTCCCAATTTTTTTTACCTAACTTGAATCTTGTGTGTGTGTGTGTGCAACGCGTTTTTACGACAAGAGTGGACTTTCTCCACACACGCGCACACACACACACACACACACACACAGTGATTTACACTAATTGAGTAAGGAGGAGTAAAGTAGAATTTATAGTAAATGTGCCCTCATTTTCGTAGAGTTTGAGTTATAAAACCATATAGGAAAATAACCTCATATTATTCGTCCGGGATTTGAATACCTACTAATTGTCACTGGCAAATCAGACCAGATAAGAATAATTACTTAAAGATATAACTAATATTTTAAATTTAATATAATTTATAAATTCAGACATGTTATGAAAGAAACAATAAAGATTTACCCGTTTCACTGGCTGAGCAGTTTAACGGGTCATTCTCTTGCTAAACTAACTTCTGTAGACCGGGGGGGGGGGATCAGGGCTCGATTCCAGTCGGGTGCACTGAGGGTGATTTTTTCCAAAAAGATTTTCCACTCTCACTTCACGAAAATGTGGGTCCACTTCGTCTGAATAAAACCTTCCTGATCCGTAACAAATTAGTGTACCTAGTATATGGTCGTATAACACGAACGGGTGTGGTGCTAAAAAAAACATCATTATTTATATAATAACAAATTGTTAGAATATTCTCTAAAGAAATTTTAAGTACAATATTAATACTAATTTATTAAATGGTAAAATCGTTCCTTGAAAAAGCTGATGGGGAGTACCTTTGACAATTTTAGTGCTTTGTTCAGTGTGGCAAGAGTTGAAAAAGATTGAAAATCACTGTCTAAGGTATCATTATCGCAATAGACTGCAAATGATGAGAAGATCGAGGAACGTGTGGCTTTTCCTAAATGGTTTTCCCCTCTTCCTCTACGAAAATTTGGGTGCACTTCCTCTAAACTCAACATTACTCATCCCTAACACATAAGTGTACTTAGTACATATCTGTATAACACAAATGGGTGGTAAGATGCGACGCTAAAAATAGAGCTAAAGGTTCAACATTTTATTAATATATAATGTACTTTTCAAAATTCTAACTATTCTGCAGTGACGAGTATTCTTTCCTTTCTTTTCTCCGGTAGCTTTATCAATATTTCTCTACCCTCCTCTTCTTCTTCTTCCTTGTATTTGTTGTTGGATACATCACATCTACTTTTTACTGTGATCTTCACTTTCTTTCCAGACAAGAGAATGCTTTCATTCCTGTTTCTTGTAATCCGCTCTACCTGAATCAAAAGAGATCCTCACAAGAAGTTCCACCTCGGCTGGCACGAGCAGATTTCAATCCTTACAAACGTCCATTGTACAATAATTTACAGTTTATTTGTCACATTTATAAATCTATATTTTGTATACATTCCAGTTTTCTGACATTCTCATATGGGATGATATTTCTTTTTATATTCAATTTTGTTACAATTTTAATTCTATAAATTTTGTCATTTTTTTATATGCCTATTATTGAACTTTAACGTGTCAAATTCAAGGACGTTGCTGAACTGTGACGTAGTGGATGGTCAATATAGAATTACCCTTGTTAATGTATTTGCGTTTTATTTGGTCAGTTATAAAGATATAACATTGAAACAAAAAACATAAATTCTTAAACATTTCTCAAAATAGCCCCAGATAGTAACTATTTTTATGTTAAAATACTTAATTAAATTGGCTACAATAATTTAAGCTCTATGGTTTATTCACGAAAATGTTTTATACAAATCTTCTTTCCAGGATGGAAATGGAAAAAAGTCCTTAGAGGAATATGCCTATATCAAATGGGAAACAAGATTTTTTTTAAATATAGCCCCTATATAGTATTATTAGCACCACGTCTTACTACCCATTCAGATTATACGCCCCCTATATAAATGTTAACTAGCTGACCTCTTGGTATAATGGTCAGAGCCCCTAGCTACTGAACGAGAGGTCCCAGAATCGATTCCCAGTTGGCACCAGGAGGTTGTTTCTTTTTAATTGAAAAGGGAATAATGATCATGGTCACAAATATTTGGTTGGTTAGGTTTAGGTTCGGATAAGATCTTCATTGTCTTTACCCCGTCATCTTGTTTAAAATTTTTGGTGCATCATTAGTTGTTTTTTTAAATTATTTATTTGAGGTATTTAATGAACACTTTCTGAACCGGCTGATTATATCAGCATACGAAAATTTCTATGAGAGAGAACGAAAGGAACTACCAATTTTCCCGGTAAAGGTATTTTCATATTTTTACAGGGTTCTTTTACATGTCACAAGCGACAAGTGACCAATGGCTTTACTTAACCTCCGAAGGAAGTTATTCTACGGATTTTTATCCCTCAAGAAAAATCCGCTCACCCCGGTTGGGTTCAAACCCACGGAAATAAAGAGCCCTGAAGCAAGCATTTTACACTAATAGGCCTGAGGTCAATAGATATTATTTATATTCCCTGAAATGTCCTGCAATAGCATAATTATTTTAAGGCTTATTCTGGCAGGAGGTTGACCCACGCTTGTAAATTTTCTTGGAAGTAAAGAGTATTGGGTTGCCATCCTGTTGAGAGTAGCATATAGCTCATATAGCTTGCATCCTGTTGACGAGCGAGCACGGTGCGACCGATGGACCTTCCTGGCTGGTGAAACTCGAGATCAGCAAGTTTGTGTGTGAGAATAACACACAGTTGTTGAATGTTGGAAGCCATGCCGAGTACATGTGTGGCGGTATCTAGCGCGTCTGACGAAATGACGATAGAAAATGTTATCTGGTGGCTCACCCCACCGGAGTGTTGATCGCGGATCTACAGAAAGGCTGTGTGAGACTGTTATCGTACCTCCTCCCTCGTCACGGGAGGTCTATCCGGTAACTCATGTAGTAGTTTAGCATCTGACTGGATTAATAAATATATCTTATTGGACCAACTCGCCAGTCTCACTCCTCACGAACCAGCCATCCCAACCCCTACCGCTCGAGGTCCATCCTAATCATTTAAGTACCTACGGTTCCCCGGTAGTGCTTTAGTAGGGCTGGCTACCGGGCACCCAGATAAAAGCAGAGACCTTACACAGTTTTGTCAGAAGTAGTACAGGGACGTTACAGTCCTTAAAAAAAAAAAAAATTAAAACCCTTGTTTTCTTTTACCTGATATCAAAAAATCCCTTGACATTTCCAAGATTTCCCTATTTTTCGTGTTTGTAGCCACCATGTCTTACATGGTGATAGCACACACGTTGACAGACACACATACACACTTACACACCTACACAGCTCACGAATGACCAGATACTGTTACTGTAGAATAAACAACATTTTTACACACATCACCGAATTGAGTTTCCAATCTAATTACAGCAAAATGCTATAAAATGAACGAAGCTCAATCAAAATTTTTAATGAAATATCGACCGTTAGATGGAACAACTTCATGAGTTTATTTTTAAATATATGTTGGCACTGTTGTTTTAAATGTCTTTGCTTCAGGATACGATGCACCCGACTGTAAATTCCGAATCGCAAAGCATACTACACGATACTAGATACACTCCAATTTCCACGGGGAGGATATTTAATAAAAAAAATAAAAAAATATTTTCTGTGGCATAAATTGATAACATTTTACCAGCAATGTGAGCAGTAGGTCGAGTGTTTTTTTAGAACTGCGTCTTACTACGCGTTCAAGTTATACTCTTTTGTACTAATTGCACTAATTATTTTAGAGATTAGGAAAGTTATATTTAGAGGAAGTGTATCTGCATTTGCATGTAGAGAGAGTGGATTTTTTTTAAAAATCACCCTCACTAAACCCGACCGAAATTCGAACTTCAATCTCCCCATCATCGGCAGTCCATGAGAGAGTAGCGCCTTAGACCACGTGGCCACTGAAGTGGGTCAGGTAGAATTATTGATGAGGCAAAATAACAAGATAAAGTAATAAAAAAAAGAAGTAGGAGATATAG
The DNA here is from genome assembly GCA_901482245.1 of Timema douglasi. Classification (NCBI taxonomy): domain Eukaryota; kingdom Metazoa; phylum Arthropoda; class Insecta; order Phasmatodea; family Timematidae; genus Timema; species Timema douglasi. The sequence continues at coordinate 33,079 of CABEEJ010002433.1, forward strand.
AGAGGGGAACGAATTTGTGAAAAGAATATCAAAAAGAAGTAGGAGATATAGAGAGGGGAACGAATTTGTGAAAAGAATATCAAAATGAAGTGAGTGAGAAACACTAGAATCATGAATAACCAATAGAGGTTGAAGAAGGGATGAAAATAAATGATGCAATAGGTGGATTGTCAGAGAACGTGTCTTCTGAATGAACAAAAACCCGACGCTAGAAGTAATAAAGGCTGGACCTTGCTCAGAGTATACAGAAAGATGCACGATAAGGATGACAGAAGTCAGCCCAGAGGGAAGTGCCAATCAGGTTGTCCGCTCTGGAAGTGTAGTATAGGGTACGGTTGAGGGGAAAGAGGCGGGGAAAAGGTGTACCTGGGGAGGTGTTCAACCCATTTCGGCTCCCGACACTCAGATCGATGTGATGAGAAGGGTGGAATGAGGTCAGGCGTCCCTTCTTTTTGAAAGTTTACGGGTAGAGGGGGTCATACTGACGAGGTTAGCAAGGGGGTAGAAGGTTGAGCTTGCAGCTGACTTTACACAGTCACGGGGTGTATTCGAGATCGGGGTCACGTGGTTCCTGTGATCAGGGGATTACACAGGTTGCTATAGCCCCGCCTCGCATATACCGAACGTGCTCCAGAGGTTTAATTATTGAATTCGATATTGAATAAACGGCGAGTTATTCTACGTGACTAGGACTCTTAATTATTACCCAGGAGTTCGAAGATCAAAGTTTACTTGTGATTTAAAAAAAACTTTTGTTTTAGTGAAAAAAATGCTGTATGAATGTGTGCCCCTCATATGTTTTAAATAAAGATTTTACGATTCCTATTTTTCTCGACCTCGATATTTATTCATAAATTTTAACCTCAGGTTTTTCGATTCTCAATTTCGATTTATAAAGATTTCCAGTTTCAATCCTTTTTCCATGGATACCAACTTACATTAAAAACTATTATTTATTTTAAAAAAAATTATGTTCATTATACCACTAGAACACAACACTGTAATTCTAAGTACATTTACCAACTGTTACTAAAGTGAAACGCTTAATAAAGAACTGATAATGTTAAAAACGGAATACAACCCACTCCTATATATTGCCGTTTTGTTTATATGCCAAAACATTTGTTTACTAGGAGTTGAGAGATAAAATCTGGATATTCCAAATAATGGTATAGAGGGTGGGGGTCGAAACAATTATTTAAACGATAAGTTACTTGAAAATAAGCACTTTAATTGGAACATAAATATTCACCATCTAAATAGAATCAGACCACATACTTTACTTTTTCACTGTTTGAAGATAATGTCACTCAAGTGAGCTCCACCGGACGTCAGACAAACCTTAGCACGTTGTCCATCACATTTTCTCAGGATAGATCGTCTAGTTATTTTCGCCCCAACCTGTATTACAATCAATTCTATATTCTTTCAATACTAGTAAGAACAAAGCGTATCGAGATATTAATTTGACATCTTTTGTTTAAAACAGTATCTCAACCTAGCTTGAAACATTTAATAGCACCAACTAGGACGCGCATGGTTTTTTTTTGAGACTTATTACTCGTAGATATAGCCTACTTTACAACGACTTCGCTTGGTTTTATTCGGGTGATGGTATACATTACACCAGGGGTTAGCAATAGGTTAATCTCGGATCTATTTTCAGTCGATCACGTAAGAAAACTACATCGTAACGAAAAGGCAGTCTTACCTTGCATTATTCGACTATGGTAAAGCTTAAGGGTGTGCGGGTTTCCCTCGGGAAAATACATTTCCCGATCCCGAACCGATTATCGGGAAACATATTCTGTAATTCCGAACATTTTGGGAAAATTTCGGGGATTGATTTTTTTTCCATATTTAATTTACTTTTAAGCTTGGTTTTCATTTATTATTTAAATTTAAATATGTATGCCAACCTATTATAGATGTAAATTCAGATTTAATATGTGTTTAATAAATGTTTATAATTTAAGTAGCATAAGCTCTAGCAAAAGTAATAAAAATTGCTTAAATTTTCAACTTTATATATTTATTTAAATTTACTCTATGAGGGCCTATGTATTCATTTAACAAATTAAATATCGTCAGTGTTTTAAGGTATGTAATATTAAAAAATCAGAAATGATTATTTTTACACTTTTAATACCCGTTCTCGTCTCGAAGTAAGGTATTCTAAAATTCCCGTTCTCGTCTCGAAGTAAGGGATTCTAAAATTCCCGTTCTCGTTTCGAAGTAGCGTATTCTAAAATACCCGTTCCCGATCTCGTCCCGAAACAAAAAAGTCAATCTCGCACACCCTTAATACAGATTATAAGAGAGGACCATAAAATAGTCCGTCAAGATAAGAACCTACTAATTATCAGTGTAAATGGATTGTACATTTTATTTATTTTATGTACTTTTTATAAAAGAAGGGACATAAATATTTGAGAAAATATTGAATTCAAGATTTATAGAAACAAATCAAATTAAGAGTAGAGTGGAGAAAGTAAGGGTGATCGTGGGACAGTTGATAAATGTATAAGTCGATCGGGGCCCAAAAAGATGGGCGACCCCTGCATTACACCAATGGCCGCGAGCTTTACTCCCATTTAATCTTGTGTTCAACCATACGCGAAGGTTGTAATTGCCTGTTAAGAGGAATGTCTGGTGATAATGGAAACACATGGCCGGCCAATCAGTCGTAATGGAGAGGTTTCGGACTAGTGTAACATTTGTCGCAGTAGAATGCAATTGATTTGAAGGAGTGGGGAGGGGGGGCGGGGAGAGACTGATTTATCGAATTCCGTTTGATCAATACATCCACTGAATGCGCTCATTCTGATCCATTTTCTGTCATTGGCATATGGCGCCCAACTGAGCCTACAGATGGCTGGGTACAATGATTGCAAGCTTCCATAGATACACGATACAACGCATTCAGATTATCAATTTGAAAATTGTAAATGCCCATCGGCGTGTAAACTCTCCCTTGAATAACAAGTAGAAATACATTTACACTGATTTAGGATAATTTCAATAACTAAAAATTGGGAGCAAATATGAAACAAATATCTTTCTTATAAGAATTGGATGCCACAATCTTTACCGCCAATGAATTATTTTACTCAGAATCTTACACATCTATCAAGATTATACATATACCAGCTTTTCAAGCCTGTCTTTGACAGGATGATTTAACGTAAACTGAGTATGCTATATCAGAAGTCGGTAAAAAAATCCTTTCCACTGATACCTTATTCATCGCTGTAGGCTTTGTATTAGTTGAGAAAAAAGTGATGCTGACAGCATAAATAATATATAAGATAATGATATAAATATTTACAAGATGACCAAAATGATTAAATATTAGTTGATTTTAAATAAGAAATTATAATGTTTAGATTTTGTATGGTGATTAAATTCTCAATGACATTTATTTGTAAAGGATAACGTGTATTTTGTATTTAAAAATGCCATTTCAGTGACTTTATTTATGAGAACATGACAAGTAGTACAAGAATATTACTCATGGGCCCCGCGTCTTACTATACCGATTTGGGCTATCTGTATTTAAAGGAGGCGTACCAGAACTACCATGATGGGAGAGTGGGAAATTGTTATGTTAAAATCACCTCAGCATACGAGTTGGGTTTCAAGCCTTTATTTCTTTGTCACCGAAATAACCATAAGATGAGATCGCGTAACCACCGCTTATATGTAATAAATATGTTGAATATCTGTCATGAGCATAGGGGCATTAGATGAAAGACATTTTAAATAAGGATAATAAGTTGTCATTAAATTCCAGGACACTCTTTATAGTTATTCAACAACTGTTGACATCACTATGTGAAGGAACTTAAAATATTTGTTTTTACTAGAGAAATATTTGATTTCTTTGGACCAAAAAATGTTTTGATATAAAATCTGCAAAAAACACTGACCTTTTTTCACGTCCCCTACATTCCCACATTACCAGACTCATAACAAGGGTAAAATACGTTACGTTTGGATTTATTTTGTAGCTTTCCTTTATTGCTACAAAATATAATAACAACACCTTTCTCGGTTTGGTTCAGTTTATGTTCGTTCATTTTAGATTTAAAAAAATATTAGCATGCTTGATATTTGTACGAAGCTTTACTAAGATCAACATTATCTCAACATTTTAAATGAATATGAATTTAAATTACGATGGCTAGTTAAAACACCTCTTATCTCAGTAATTGTATTAAGATCTAAGAGTCTGGAATAAGACAAGGAGAAAGAGGATTAGTGGTAACAATTTGACTATTGAGACATTGAGTAATGCTGCACTGAAAAAGGAAGAGAAGTGAAGGAACAGGAATAACACCCCTCTGACCCCCTTTCCCTTTCCCACGTGATATCAATCGGCCTGCCACTGGAGCTTGGCAACCTATAGCCCGTGAGTCGTCAGCAAAAATAGCTAAGTTTAGTAGGAGTTACAGCCCCTTTTAGGGCTCATAGCTACTGTCTTAAGGGGAACACCAGCTGCTATCTCCCTAAGAGGTCTAATAACTAATGCTGCTAGGAGGACTCATAGCTGGTGTCCCCCTTAAGAGGTTTAATAACTAGTGCTGCTAGGAGGACTCATAGCTAGTGTCCCCCTTAAGAGGTCTAATAACTAGTGCTGATAGGAGGACTCAGAGCTGGTGTCCCCCTTAAGAGGTCTAATAGCTAGTGCTGCTAGGAGGACTCATAGTTGGTGTCCTCCTTAAGAGGTTTAATAACTAGTGCTGTCTTAGAGGACTCATAGCTGGTTTCCCCCTTAAGAGGTCTAATAACTAATGCTGACTTATAGGGCTAATAGTAAGTTCTGTCTTATAGAGGTGATATTTAGTGGCCCCCTTAGAAGACTTATAATTAGTGGCAGTTACTTTTGAATTAAAAACGTTACCATTTGTGTTATAAACACTAATGGCAATTTTTATTTTGTCGTGGCTTTAAATACTAACTAATAATGATAAAATAGCTCACATTAGTGGACAAGAGGACAAATTGTAAAGCTCATCTAATATGGTTTGCCAATGACATCTAGGTCAAGTTTGGAATTTCAGCCGAATGTACTCGACCCTAGGCTGCATTGCATGGGTCATATTAACTCGTTGACATACGTATGATTATTCTGTAAACGGTTAATACCTTAATTAAAAAATTTAATAGCATGGCTATTTAATCCATCATAAATATGATTACTAATATTTTCCATTTACTTGCATTTTATTGCTAGGTTATTTTTTAAATCTTTACAAATACTTTAAAAACATGTTACAGGATATGTTTCTGTGGTAAGTCAACTTTATTGACAATTTCTTTATACCTAACCATAAAATGCATAGGCCAAGTCAATTAAACCTTTGTTCTTATAAAATAGATCCTCTATATTATTTCTGTTGTCAACATCCCCTTTTCTCAACTAATACAAAGCCTACAGCAATGGATAAGGTATCAGTGGATAGGATTTTTTTCTACCAACTTCTGACATAGCACACTCAGTTTACGTTAAAATACATTGTTTCTTTAAAATCTATGATAAAAAAAAATCCAACAATATTTTTGTATCAATCACCAAAAATAAACTCTCTTTGCTATTTTGTGTATACACTTCGCTGAGTATTTAATTTCAACAAGCTAACAAAATACCAAATACTTTTTTTTTTGATTGGGGGAGAGGGGGAGGGAAAGTTTCGCAAGGGTTTGCTGGTAAATATATATTTGTCCAATTATAAGGTGTATAACGAATAGTGGTGCTCTTTGAAATGACTTAATAACTTTTTTTTGGTCCACATTCTTTATTATTATTATTATTATTATGTTGGCATCACTTGTATTTCTGTGCTTATTTATCACAGTAAAATTTTATTTTACAGGTAAATTTCACTTTTTTATTACCACTAACCAATGTTTGAATAGTATTGTTCAATATTATTTATTCCGAAAAGTATCGAGTGCGATTGTCTTTATCGGGGGGAAGATGTTGGGGGGTAAAAGAATGAATCTTGTGACTATATAAGCTTCAATATTTTATCTATCATGTAAATCATTAAAAAGTTTTGAATACTTTAACGAGTCTTAGAGCTAGACTCCTCCACCAAACACTTATCAATCAGCATCAGCCAATGATGGCTCAACACAGCGCTTAAGTGCTTTTGTTCGTTCACTGTCTAGCTACCTAAAATGGAGAAAAAAAATTCAAGTGGCTATTTACGTGCGATAAATATAGATAAGGGTAAATGCATTATAATTTGTAGGGCTTTGTACTAGTTGACATTCAATCGTAAGAATAGCTATAGAAAGTCAAACAATAGATATATTTGGCTAGTTTTGACATTCAAGCAGAGATATATGCATTTTTATATATGATTGACATAGGTGGAAACCCGATTTCATTGAGCACGTGGACTATATGTCAGGATTGCTCATCCCAGTTTGATTTTGACGGGGAGGTCGGTGTTTGAATCCCGGTCCTATGTAATGGATGCAATGAAGTAGAACTTTACAAATGCGATTCATCACCATAGTTTTTACATATTATAGCATCATCCTATTTATCCTATTATCCTATATTCCCTGTTCTGTATAATTTCCTACCAATTGTCTACAGTTCTTCCATTACGTGTTCTCCAGCATGTTTGAGTAGTTCTGCAGGAATTCCATCCATGCTTTGTTGTCTTTTAACTGATTTGTGCTGTTTCAAACTCTGATCTAATTATGTAGTAGCCTCTTTCCTCTATGTCAACATATTCATTTTCCAAAGCCTCTTTTGCCCTTATTTTTTCTTTTTAAAGATTTTATAGTTATTTCCACATTATTTCTTTGTCCTCATCTTCTATTAATACATTTTCATCGGAGGAGTCCCTTAAAAAATTAGATTTAGATTCTATATCTTGAAAGTGTTTCTTCACATTTTGTATGTTAGGTCTAGTTCTGTTCTTTCTTTTCTTAGCTGATCTTCTATGATGCCGAAATTTCCTTCAATCCATTTTTATTTGGTTGTTTTAGTTTCTGATATTGATTTCGTTATTTAAAGATGTGTATTTTCTTTTCACTTCGTCTTTTTTTGAGCGCCTGTATTTTCATCCGCTCTCTATTAAGTTCGGTATCTTTTCTGTAATCCAAGGCGTCCTTACCTCAATGTTATTCTTTCCCATCATTTCTTCTGCAGTCTCTTTTATTATTTACTTTCCTAGAGTTTCGACTGTAACGCGCCATAGGCCCGTTAGCACATACACTCAAAATACTTAATTAATACACATGATTATCACTTTAAATGCATGAACTAATAAAGTCTAATAATATGTGGCAGATTTAAAATCACTGTGGCATCATATTGCTGGAAAAGCCTGTACTTGAGGAAAATGCCCTAGCTGATCGTTTGACACGACCTAAATGGACTACAACAACGAACATCTTACACCTGGGTCGGACGTTGAAGAAGTGAGGACTGGCTTTCTTGTGGTGTACTTAGCGGCCGTGCGCTACTGCTAGTTGTCGCGTGGCTCATTTTTAGGAAACTACCACCCCCTACTTTCCTTGTAAAAGTCCCTTCCCGAATACGTCAGTCCACTTTGTATAAAACAGCCGTCCCTCGCTTCACTTTCTGTATTCTATTGTATCAATTCATCGGAGGGACAACTTGGACGTAAACCTACATTGGAGGACTATGCAACTGGTGATTACGATGTGTGAGGCATCGGTCTCTTCTCCTCCCGACAGATGAAGTCACGTTTAAGACAATGAGTATTTGGGTTTAGTAATCCTCGTTGGAGTCTTTGTACTCGGTTTTACTATGTCCATATGATATAATTTAGAATGTCAGAGTTTCTGACTTATTTTTCTATGCCCATAATACATAGTTTTGAATGATGGGTTTTATGCTCTATTTATCTAGGTCCATAAGACATGGGTTTGTATGTCTGTGTTTCTGACTTCGTTTTCTATGTCCATTAGATATAGTGTTAAATACTGGGGACATGTCTTGACATCCTACGCTGTAAGGACATGCTTCGGTTAACTTAATGCTTAGTATCACATAATGGTGTAAATCAGGTTATCTAACGTTTCGTTCAATTACCTAATTAGGTTTGTGACTGATACCAGCCTCTAATATTTCTTATAGTGTACCTTATTACGGTGATCAACCTGTGGGAGCGCTACTAGTCCATAGTAGTGGCTGCACGGGGTAGAGTGTATTGTCTCCAGCTCTCTTCAATCGCCGTCAGTATTAGTTAATATATTGTTTGCACTACTTTTAGTGTGCCCTAGATTGAGTGGAAGTCGAAATATACTATTGAATGTCCATGCAGAACTAATTAGGAATATACCGGCCATAGTATCTTAAGAGCCTAAATCCCTCTTAGCTCACCATTTACTACTTGTAATTTGATAGTTCCTCTTCTAGGAGCTTAATCTTTATGTTTAGTTTCTCACTATGGAGTTAACTCATGAAAGCTAGCTCATTTAACTACCAATCTTGTAACTTCTTAAACTAGGACTTTCTAGAGATAGGTATTGTAAACTATTATTATTTTATAGGATTTTTAGGTAAAGGTCTAATAGTAATAAGGCGGGAGTAGCGCTATGTATGGAATATTTTCATTCAATTACTAACTGATTCTAATTTAAATTGCCAGTTTTATGAGGCAGACGTTCCTTCCCTAGAAGGATGTGAGTTTGTTCTAGTTTGAAGAGTTACATCTTTTCTTATATTCACATCAAACTTCCTTGTAATGGTTATAGGTCCATCATAGGTGCTTTTCACCTGATGCCCTCAGTTCGAGCAACCATAATTTAATTTAAATAACGGATTGTATAAACAATTTAACATTTTGTATGTGTTCTCTTCTAACCTATTGTACTACCTTTTACTTATTTTAAATCTAAATAAACTGTTTTGTTAAAATTGTATGTTTATCTTATGCTTGATCCTTCCCACTCTTCTTTAATTATTATTGTAAAAGTATTAGTCACTTCTACTATTTAATAGGAGAAGCGGTGATACACGCTATTTTGTTTAATTTTAAGTTCTTTGTATTACTCTTCTAAAACCTACTTCACATTCCATTATTCTGCCTTCAGTTTTTCCAAGTCCCACTTTCGTTGTTTATTTCCTTTGGACAACTTTTTAAACTTGATTTTGGATTACATAATCACCAAATTGTGGTCGCTGTCAATGTTTGCTCCAGGGTAACTTTTGCTCTTCCTTATTTGTTTCTTGACTCTTATTTGTAAGAAAATAGTCTGTTTTGTATCATACCATATCTTCCGATGCTTTACATGTATTTCTACTTTTTTTATGCTTCTGAAACAAGGTATTTGCCACTGTCAGCTTCCTGTGCTGTGTACAAAATTATATCAAGTTTTCTCCCCTAAAATTTCTTCTTTCCAAACCGTACAATATTATCTGCTCCTTCTGCAACAATAGCATTCCAATCCCCAATAATTATTTCATTTTCGTCTTCTTTTACCCTTCTGATCAATTAATACAGCTTTATATATACTTCTTCAATTTCTTCATATCTATGTGCTGTAGTTGACATGTGTACTTGAATGATTATTGTGTTTGTCGGTTTTGATTCTATATTCACCATATTGATCCTCTCTGTACATTGATAGTAACTCTTCAATCTTGTCCTCCACACTCTGTGTTAATAAACATTCCTACTCCTGAATTTCCATTTATTTCTCCTGTGGCGATGACTATAAAATCTTAAATCCAAGAATCCTCAGCGTTTGACCATCGTATCTAGCTAATTTATAACATGTCGATCTTTAGAATATTTATTTATACCCTAAATTTATCCAGTTTTCCACACTTCTTGAGGGTGTTTACATTCCAAGTTCCAATCCTTTTTGCTCAAAGGTATGGTGGACACCCCAAGGCAGCCTCCACCCAGACATCCGAGGAGTATACCTTTTGACCTCCGGAATTAACTTCCTCAGGACGCGCCATAATACTAATGAAGTGTGTACGAGTTTGCCGCAGGTTCTTGGGATTGTAGTATATAAGTTATTCAAATTTTTTATGATCAAGTTTATTTATAGTTTTTATTTTAATTTTTGTGTTTTTCTTGTCTCAATAAATACAAGGTTATTTTGTTTAAAATATTCATTCCCAAGTAATTAATATAAACACAAATATTTTGGGTAGTAGCCGTAAAATAAATTTTGGGAGCCAAAAGGTACCAATATATTTAAAGGCATATCCTAAAAATTAAGAATACGTAGGTACAGAAACACATTGTTGCAACTAGGAATTATTGGAAGTCTTAGGATGGCCACCTCGCTTAAAATGACATTCCCAGTTGAAAATGTGTGTTTCTGTGCCTGCCCATTCTTAATTTTGGGGATATATTTTGAAATCTGTTGGTTAACTTTCGGTTCCCAAAATAAATATTTTTTTAAAAAGTAATGTGGACAGTAAATAACTTTCAATCTTTTATAAAAATAAATAGAAAAATAGTATAATGCATATAAATTAACAAGAAAGTTGATTGTAAACCAATTCCTTTTTAAATTTCTGCAAAACTCATAACAGTTTACATACAATTGTGATATTTAATGGTCTCGCTAAAGATAAGTTTCGTTTCTTATTTTTACTCGATGAATATTTCTGAAGAGGTGTTTTAACGTGAATGTCTCAGTAATTAACTCTAGAATGGTTAATTAGTTTTCATGGAACAAGGAACTTTTAGACGGGTGCTTTGGAAGCTTAGGTGGGGTAAGATGTAAGGGGGAAGAGGTAGATGGGAAAAGGAAAATTCTGGTAAAAAAGCTTACACTTTAGTTCTGGAAGAATTCACAAGTTCTGTTTCAATTAGTGATTTGTCACCGGATTAATATTAAAAAAAAAAAATTATTAGTTCGTTTTCTATTTAATCCTGCACTATGCTTATGATCATATCACTAACTCACACCTGTGGTTGAGTGTTCTAGAGGCATTAACATATATTTTTAGTGACGGAGAAGTCAAGGTTTGAATCCCAGCCGGTTATTCTGAATGGTATTACTCTTTCCACACTAATGTGAGCATATTTCCTCTAAATTATACCTTCCTGATCCCTGCTTGGTCGTAATTAAAACACTATAGCCATGTCGGGTATTAATTTGGGGTGAAAAATAAATAAAATAAAGCATGTGGTCAATTTGAGACTTTGGTTTAATATTATTTAAACCCACTTCGGTGGCCGCATGGTCTAAAGAATTACTCTCTCAATAGACTGTAAGCCCGCTTCGGTAGCCGCATGGTCTAAGGCGCTATTCTCCTAGTAGACTATACTGCCAATGGGAGATCGTGGTTTGATTCCAGTTGGGTGTGCTGTGAGTGGTTTTACCTAAATTGTTACCCACTATATCTCCACGCAAATGTGGTTACGCTTCCTCTAAAGTTCAACCTTTCTCATCCCTAACACATTAGTGTAATTAGTACCTAAGCGTACTACCCAAACGAGTAGTAAGACGTGGTGCTAAAAAAAAATGGTACTGTCAATCGGAGTTCGGATCAAGGTTTGATGTACTAAAGGCCGGTCTTTTATCACTACCGGATAAATATTGCTATTGGTAGGTTAAAGTTATCTACCAGATAAAAGTTATCAGTCACTGTAATGTTTTATGAATCTTATGAACTGAATTTATCTGCCAGATAGCTATCTGTAGGATAAATATATTTTTATTCAGAACACGCAAAGCTGGTACTATTTTTACTGGCGCGAGCATGCGTATAAGCTCTGACGATAGCGCTACAACCTAGCGAGTGGTGACAGCGCTCAACATTTGTTAAATAATGGCGGCTAAACGAGCGCGAAGAAACAGATGGTGTCACGTGGGCGGAGAAGCTAAGATGATTTGCGAGTACTAATTTCGGTGTCTGCCAAAATGTGGGCAATAGTTCGATACAACGTTTACAAAATTAAGGAGCCATGAGACCGGCCCTAAGGGTGGTATTTTATAAATTATTTTACACTCTAACGTTCATCATCCCTAGTACATATGGTTACACCCTGAATGGATAGCGTGACGCAATGATAGAAAAAACCTATATAGAGTTAAATCCTTTTATTAGCATCGTGTCGTTCTAGATAACATTAATAGTTTTATTGATTTATACATTAAATTATTCATTTCTTTATAAATAATAATTAAAATTGTAATCTAAATAATTACAAAAGTAAACATTTGATAAATTATTCTTAAACCTATCACCAAAAATTACCAAAATTGTAATTCTCTCTCTATAAATTTTATTCACACACTAAGCTACATGACAACGCCCTCCAGCCCCCCACCAGTATTTTCACCATGATATGGAGCAAAATATTTACTAAATATAATACCCACATGTAAAACTCAAGTAAAAAATTAAAGCTAGATTAAAACGTAGGAAAATTGTCTTTTTTTAGGCCAGGCAAATCTTTAATTTTTTTTATCAAAATATCACAAACGAGCTGAGCAGCGTTAGATTTGGATTGACAGTAAAATGGAGTGTAATATGAATTTATTAGAGTCAGAATATCAAAGGAAATTTAAGTAGCTGTGAAAATCACATAAAACACTTTTTAACATTAAAACACGTAAAAAGCATGCAGACTTGTACCAGACTGTTTAGTACTTTAAATTAAGTTGCTAAAAATTAAGATGTAAGATTAAAATTTAGATAACATAATGTGTTTTATTTTTACTATACATAGAAATATATTAGAACCAACAGAAAACAGCATCATTTTGAAGTTTCATTTGTGAATCTATATTCGGCATATAAGCACTTTAATTAGTTGCTTTATTTTTTCAATAATATTATTTATGTGACCTAGAACAATTAAATTGTTTGCGTTTCAAAATGACAAAATTTACTCATTCAATTTATTTTTTGTTTGTTTGTTGGAAAGGCAGGCGTAAATGTAACAGTTTTATAGCTTGGTTTTACTCTTTCTATTCAATATCAACTTGTTTTATTCACGAAACTTTTTACGATAAAGTGGAATGGGTCGGTGAATTTATTTATGATTCATAGCCCCAAACGCAATGGAAATATCTAAAACCAAACTAAAAATATTTTGGTAAAATAGCTTATTATGTCTCTGTTTAAAGTTATGTAATACTTTGCTTTGGTTTGTTCATCGAGCGCTAGTTAATAAATTCATTACTATTAGGAACAATTTATATATTGAAGCTTTAAGGAATAAATATATTTGAATTTATATAAGCTGAAAATGATTAAACTTTTTAAAATAAAAAAAATACTTAGATATAAAATACGCTCTTCGATGCCCGAACGTTTTAATGGATTGCTTATGATGAGGAGATCTGGGTTCAAATACCAACCGGATATTTTGAGGTAGATTCTTTCTAAATAAATTTCCAATCCCTCTCCACGCAAACGCAGGTATTATTCTTGTACATAAAACCTTTTTCATCCCTATCACACTAAAGTAATTAGTTCATTTGCGTAAAGCCTGTACGAGTAGAGAAATGCAACTATCATATTAATAAATATTAAATTATGTTTTAAATACCTCAATATTATTTTAGTGTATAAAACGGATGTGATTTTTAATTTATCATTACCATAAACTAAAATTATATATTTACATTTAAAATTAATTTGTAATTAAATGGGATTGTCACTATTTTATTGATACAAAACTCCCTGTGTTTTCCAGGTTTCATAGAAGGAATTGAAATTTTTACAGACAAAGAAGCGAAGTATTGAGGAATAAAATTTAATTAATCATAAATTTCACTTGGTGTTTAGAACAGGACAATTTAAGTTTACTAAATAAGTATAAGCAGTTGCTATGCAGTCTAAAAAGGCTGTAATAGAGGTTCAAAAGCCTACAAAGGCTTACCATTTAAATCTTGCATTTACGTGTTTCAGGTTCACAAATATTCCAGTATTTATTTTAGATTTTTCCCGAAATTTCCTGTGTTTTCTTTGTTTTATACATAAAAAAAGTTCACTTTTCCCTCCAGTTATCTAGAAGCGTGCTAACCTTGTTAAAATAATATAAAAATTCAAGTTATAAAAGTAATAAAAAAACCGTCATCAACTGTTTAAAATGTTCATGTTATAATTAACTTTTTATATAGCAATGGATTTGTTAGCACTTTGACTTAAAATTACGGAATAATACTTTATCCAACTAGTGGACTAAAAAACAAACAAAAAAATGTAAATTTTATATAGTTGTCAAAAAAGAGTTGTACGTATTTTTAAAGCCCGGCTGTTCACTCTAATAGTTTTTATGTTAAAGGAAAATACTTGATGCTATTTTGTTCACTTCGTCATATATTAATTAAATTATGGTACCACATCTTACTACCCGTTCGAGTTACACGCTTAAGTACTAATTACTCAAATGGGCTAGGAGTGGGAAAGGTTTAATTTAGAGGAATTGAGCCCACATTTGTGTGGGGGAAGAGTGGAAAACCATTTAGAAAAAAACACCCCAGTTCTACCGAACGAGATTTGGACCTCTAACTCCCCGTCCTTGGCAGTCTGGATCAGCAAAAAATCAGCGCGTTAGCTAACTACGCCACCGAAGCGGGTTGTTAGAGATTTGAATCCTCTCTTCAACAGTTTGGAAACTTTAAACTTATCAATATTATTATTATTATTAGCACCGCGTCTTACTACCTGTTCGGGTTATACGCAAATTTATCAATAATTTATATCATACATAGTTCACCAATATTAAAATCTCAACATTCATAATATAATATATCACCCACACCTATGTGTACGTGAATATTAGTGTGTCTCGCTGTGTATAGTGACGGAGGAGGTCAATGTTCGAATCCTAGCAGGGTGTAGCGTGTTTTTTTTTACCGTATATGATTCCCCCACTATACTGTCACACAAATGAGGGTGGACTTTTTTTTTCTAAATTCTACCTTCCTCATCTTTACCCCATTAGTGCAAATGGCGGTTGGTCGGAGTTTATACAAAACCTTTTTCTGTTGTTCTACGGTTCTTGTTTCTAGAACCACATAGAAACTTTTTTTAGCACCCCTTTTAATATCATTTAGGGTTGTAAGCGTATGTAATAATTACGCTAATCTGCTAGAGTTGAGGGAGATAAAGTTAAGAAAATGTGTAGCCGAATTGGCTTGGAGGGAGACTGTAAAAAACATTTAGGATAAACCACCTCAGCAACACCTAACCGGGATTCGAAACCGAATCTACCCGTCATTGGCAAGACAGTTTATTTTGATAGTGACGCCTTATACCATGTGGTCACCGAAGTGGGTTTTAGGAATTTATGCACCTGGTTGGGTAATTTGGGAGCTTAAGTGTACCTTCATTGGAAACAAAATAAAAAAAATTACTAGACACGTTTTTTTCTTTAATATTTAATAATCACTCCACATTACATCGTTTATTCATGTTTATTTCTCAGCCCCACGCATCCGAGGGCTCACGAGGGCTTTACCTAAAATACATTTTCACTTTTCTTTCCTTAGTTGCCAGTTTTTTTTTTCCTACTGCGTCTTAGAACCTCTTTGGGTTATTATCAGATATTAGCTACATTAGTGGGATAGAGATGAGGAAGTTAGAATTTCAGAAGAAGTGAACCAGAATTTGTGTTAAAGGCTAGTGGGAAGCCATCTAGGATAAAACACCCCCCTAGTCTGGCCGGAGTTCAAGTCCCAATCTCCCAATCACCAGCAATCCAGTACAATTCAAGAGTAACACCTTATAACAGGGACTTCTTAACCTTTTTTTTGTTCCATGGATTCTTTCTCAGAATGTTTTTAAATGTCTAAAATAAAATGGGTGGGGCCAAAGCTCTAAATCCTACTTCTGCTCCTCTGGTGTATGGATAAATTCATTTCTGAGTTTGGGAACACCATTAAGGCGAACTCCATTATCCCCAAATGGTAGGGTAATACGTGAGAATGATGATGGTGGAAACCAGAGGGGACCTACAGCTTAACGTGGGTTCCGAACCACGGTGTGGGACTGGTATTCCACACATACACAAAGCATGAAAGCACAAACTTTGCCAGAGGGGAAGGAAGGGTTTGGTAATCAGATAAATCTGTGCCGGGACCAGTATTTGAACCCTAACCCTAAAGGTCTGACACCTCACAAAAAAAAACACGTCGGATAAAATACGTCGGATTAAAAAATACATAAATTATATTTAAATGCAGTTATAAATGTCTAAAAAACAACTTTTTGGTTAATTAAGGCATTATAGGTAGATTAAAATTAAATTTAAACGTCTTATAATAATGTGTATTTGTTGATCACATTCCAATAGAAGTAAATTACTAATTTCAGTTATAGGTTAGTGAAAATAAAGGTGTAATTTTTTTACCGTTCAAGTTCACGGAGTCACTGAAATTCATTCACGAATCCCCTTAAGAACCACAGTGTCAAACCATACGATCATCAATGTGGATCCTAAGGTGGATATTTAGGGGACGTTAGAAAAGATAAGTGTTTTTGCAGTTTTTATAGGATAACTATTTTGGTCAAAATAAAAAAAAATTCTTCAATACAAACATAGTTTAATTTTCTTTGCATGGTGATCTCAACATTTCTTGAATATATGTTAAGGGTGTCCTTGAATTTATTGACAGCCATTTAATGCCACTATGCTCATGACAGATATTCAACAATTTATTAATATCATCAAATTAAACTATGTCTTACTGAAGCAATATTTAATTTATTTTGGAAAAAAATGTTTGGTTATAAAAATTGTTAAAACACTGGTCATTTTTCACTTTATCTACACCCCCTCCTGTAAGTTCTTGTTTGTGTTCACTAAGCCAATGGCCGCTATTGTCTCGACGTGGTTTTAACCCTAAATAATAAAAATAGATTACGATTTGAAAGTACCCCAGTGTGAACCTATTCTTTTTATGTCCTTACTTGCTCTTGTCTTCTATCTTTAGGTTGGCACGAATGCGATTTATGGTAGTCTTCTAATACCCGCCTCGATGGTGTAGTTAGCTAACTCGCTCGTTTCATGTTGAGCTAGACTGTCGAGGACAGGGAGATCGAAGTTTGAATCTCGCTCTGGTGAACTGGGGGTGGTTTTCCTAAATGGTTTTCCACTCTCCCTCCATGCAAATGCGGGACCAATTCCACTATATTTAACCTTCCCAATTCTTTACGTATTAGTGTAATTAGCACTTAAGCGTACAGCACGAACAGGTAGTAAGAAGCGGTGCTTAGTAGTAATGTCTAATATTTTTTGTTTGTTCTGTCAATATCTTTAAAGCCAGGGGTGAGGTGTGATTTAATTTTTTGTTTAGAAAGTGTCCGTTGAATACCCCCAAATAATAGTAATTATACGATCACATAAGGTGTTCTCTACTGCTATAGTTGTTAATAATAACAGTCTTGTTTCTTCAGCCATAAGTCTCCGAGAGAAAGGAATAGCGTCCGGCTGAAGATATTAAACCCATTATCAAGTCCTATTAGCGTCGTATTTACCAGTGTTATTCACACAGCCCATCAGGTAGCTATGAGGCATAACCACCAGGAAGTGGTGAGGGGTACACCAAGAAATTTAATTGAGGGTAGTTAACGGAAAGGGTGAGGGTGTTTGGCTTATCGCCAAAGTTGAAACTTTGTTCGACTAGGATTCAAAGTTCTGTGGAAACCTTATGACGAAGGTAGGACTAGGTAAACTACGGTTTCAGATTTTGTTGTTGCACGTTTAACGGTTGTGAAGACCATTAAAGGCTTATACAACAGTACTTAAATTATAGTATAAGAACAACAACTAGATTCAAAAACGTTAATTTAGCACTAATGATAAAGCAGGAGTCTCAAACTTAAATTAGTCATAAGGGCCAGATTCACAACCCAGAGCACATTATGGGCTATATAGCCAGTAGAAACATATTTTGTTTTCTGTACCTCGTCTTAATATATTTTAATTTCGTTTATTGGTAAGAGATGAGAATGTTAGAGCTTAGAAGAAATGTACTAGAATTTGCGTACTGGTAGGATGAAAAGCCATTTAGGGTAACCACCCTCAGTACACCCAGCTGGGATCTGAACCCCAAACTTAGCGGCACTTGCAAATCAGAGTAAATGAGTGCGACGTATATTTTGCAAGACTAAAGATGTGTTTATAGACACACACATGTACACATATACATACATGTACACATATACATACATGTACACATATACATACATGTACACATATACATACGTCTACACATATACATACGTCTACACATATACATACGTCTACACATATACATACGTCTACACATATACATACATGTACACATATACATACATATACACATATACATACATATACACATATACATACATATATACATATACATACATATATACACATACATACATATATACACATACATACACTGTATGCATACATACATGTATACTTACATATGCTGTATACATAAAAAATACATACATACACACATATATACATAAATATACTGTACACATACAAAATACATACATATATACACATATATACATACAAAAATACATACATACATCAGTTCATGTATGTATGTATGTATATACCCCTAGGACCAGGGTTGTCCAACGTTTTCAGGCTAAGTTCAAATGTGATGGGCCGAATATATATTTAGTAATCTCGTCAAATTAATAAAAGCATATAAACAACACTTAATAAATAATTACTTTCAAGACTTATTATAAAATTGTGTTTTTTGTTTGTAAGATAAAAAAATTACTGCCAATTTTAATTTTATTAATCTCCCAAAAATGTATTAAGAAATATGCACGCCCACACACATTCACAAAACCACCTAGCTTTATATATGTTTACATATTTTTATTAATCAAATAAATGTTTAATAAAATGAAATCATGACCTGTTTAAATAAATATTTATATTTGAGCTAAAAGTTATTTCACATTTGTCAATGAGAATTTTCATTTCATTTTCCTTCGGGATACTGTAAGGGCCATGTTTAAGTGAGCAAGGGGTGAATTTTTCCCGTGGGCCAGCACTGCCTTAGACCATGCGGCCACCAAACCGGGTATTATTTTGTATATAGTTTGACAATATAGGCCTGTGAATAGAAAGTGCATGTTCAATACCAAACTAATTGAATATTAATAAAACCTCTGCAACACCAATATGTAAGGAAAAACTTCAAACCAATAACGGGAGACCATTTCTAATCTAATAGGTTTTTTTCCAGTCTTGTGTTGTATATACCACGACCCTTCCATCTACAGCCCCCTCCATGGCCACACAAAGCACAACTTTGCAATTAAAGAGGGTCGTATTCCCCACGGTAATTAACACCCCCAAACCCCCTACGGAGAGGACACAAGTTGTGCACTCTCGTCACGCCACTAAGGAAAGAAGAAAGATGAGATGGATGGGGGTGAGGGGAAGCGAATTCGCACCCTCCAAACTTTCCAACAAAAGGGGGAAGGAAGGTTTCTGGAGAGGAGAAAAAAAAAAAATATCCGCACCACCAAATAATTAACGTCATGATGTTGCGGTACAATTTTCAGGGACGCTTCCCTTTGGCAGCCCTCTTTTGTTCTCTTAAGGTTCCAAAAAAAAGAGTGCTTCGGGAAGAGGGGGGGGGGGGGCTTTGAGTGTCGGGTTAAAGAAAATTGCACCCTAACCCGTGGGATTTTATTTTATTTCACCACCAAAAAAACATTTGATTAAGAAATAGAA
>CABEEJ010002433.1:55503-89035 GCA_901482245.1 Timema douglasi
TTTTTTTTTTTTTTTTTTAGATTTTATTCAGGTTTTTTCATTTTAATTCCGGTGTTACGTTTTACGCTAACCAGGAAGTCTGAATAACGCTTTATTTTTGTTTATCAATTTGCATTTCAAAGCATTTCGAGCTTTATAATATAAAACTGACTCGTATTAAAGCAGAAAATAAATATTTTATAAAATGTATATGTAAAAATATCAAATTTAAATTATATCATAATGCCAGGCCAGTATTCTACTATATCAAATAGCAATTTTTAATAGTTAGATTTTTTTTAAATTTGTGGAATAGTTTTGACATCAATTATAATTTAACTAAAACCAATATTTTAATATAAATGTTTTAGAGTAAAAAATATTTAATTTATCTATTAAGTTTTAATTTATCCGTAATTAATAACGGTGGAATAGTTTTAATTACTCTGGAAGCGTTCACATTGATTCAAAAGAAAGGGGTTGAAAGTGTTGGTGAGGGTAATTATTGGTGTAGACATTTGTAGTCCCTGCGGTATGTTCGCTGGATGTCAGACAACGGGTAGTTCTGACGACAGAATTCAATTTGAGGGAGATTTTTTATTGGAAGCTATTGGAGAGCTATCACTGAGATGGTTTCCATTATTCAGAAGGCACTTTTATACCGTCATTTAGCGTTGTTCAGCCACAGGAAAATATGGGTTCGCGTTTTGGGATATTACTTTATTTGGTGGAGCGAACGTTATTATTTGTGTAATTTTATTCACTTACAGCGTCTAGTTACCGGGAAATACTCATATACCCATTAGTGGGGTATTGATAGGGTAGATTGAATTTAAGATGGGAATGTAGGAGACGTGAGAAAGGGTAAGTGTTTTATCAGTTTTTATAGCATAACTTTTTTTGACCAAAATAAATAAAATTTTGCTTCAGTAGAAACATATAGTTTAATTTCTTCACGTGGTGATATCAACAGTTGTTGAATATCTGTGATTAGCATTTTGGCACTAGATGAGAAACTTTTTAAATGAAGATAAAAAGTTGTCATTAAATTCTAGAAAACCTTGACAGATATAAAAGAATTGTTGAAGACACCATGGGAAGAAAATTCAAAACTATGTTTTATTAGAGAATTATTTGATTCATTTTGATAAAAAAAAAGGTTTTTATATAAAAACAGTAAAAACTGCATCTACATACGTCTCCTAAACTTTAGACTCAAGGGGAATTAATCACAATTTTGTCGAGAGAGATGGTTCAAATTTAAGAATTCTAACCGTACAATTGGAAATAAGATGGAGGGCGTAGAGCTTATAGTATATGTACTCATATACGTTAAAGAAGATTAGGAAACTATCGAAGAAATATATTTTCAATAAACTCAACTGATATCCGATTCCCAATTTACCCACCCCTCAGAAGAAATCAAACCAGATTAGAGTGATGGCTTAGTTTTTGCGAGTATATATATATATATATAAAGTTCATTTCAATCAAGGATACACATTTATTATGTTTGTCACGTTGAGTTGTTTTTGACGTAGAATGATTTACTTTTTACTATGTTATTTTGGTGTTTTAATTTATAAATACGTCTGTAACAATATACACACAATGGGGATGTTTTAAATCATCCTTTGTTAATGATAAAATTGTGCATGGCAAAGCTTGCCATAACACACATGCGTGACGAAACAAATACTATTTTAATGAAAAATGAAAAAAAGAAGATTACCAAATGTATAAACACATTATGCATTTGAAGAACTATTATTATTATTATTATTTTAGAATGTTTTTAAAAACAACTTCATCATTAATTAATTTAAAATAGATGGGTTATTTAATTCAATTATTTCTGTGATGCTTTTAAGATTAATATGAAATTGTAATTGTATTGCGTGGTTTTGGTGCCATTAATTTTATTTAATTTGGAACAAATGCAATTTAAAAATAATGACTAGCCTATTTAAAAATGTTGCTATAAAAAATGAAATATTTCCATGATAATACAAACCCACTTACTATGGGTAAGCCTATTTAAAAAAATGGTCTGTTAATGAAAATTAAAATAGCACATTCAAGATGTCTGCCTTTACAAAACACGCTATTAACGAACGAATACTATATTTTCTAAGGTGTTGTTCATAATTATAATATTTAGTTTGACATAAAAAAATACAGCTTTTCAAAAATATTTACAAGAAAATTTTGACAGGCTAGGAGAATCACTAGTACACATTTAATTAATTTAAGTAATTCTAAAAAATTGATTATTGTGAAAGTAAAAATGTGCAGCGCTTTTAAATAGTGAAACTCTTCACCAAAATGTTACTCAGTTGAGAAAAAAAACAGATGAAGCCATATTTATACCCTTACTTAATTGAACCAGAAAAAAAAAAAATATACTTACATTAGTAACATTGTTTATATTGGGTCGAGTTCAAACGTCATCATTAATGACACACAACCAAACGGATTCAAACAGTTATATAAATGGATCATTAGGAACAAATCCGTTTGAAGCTACAATCAATATTACCTTTGCCAAGAGTCAAGAAGTAGATTTTATAAGCGAATCAGAGAACCAAAAGTGTAGAAAATAAGCTTATCCTATTGTTTGGCTTAAGTACATGAAGGCATAAAGGTATGGGTTTCATTTTCATGCTAATGACCCATTAGTGTTGTCAGACTTACGCTGTTCTTTGACACCGAGCCGTTAGTTGCAAACAAACTTTATACAAAAGCAATATCTGTTAGCAATGTCATTATTCAACTCAAAGAAAGGAAAAGGAAGATTTTAGAAGGTGAATTTGGAGATAGAGATCGATTTAGAAACACAAGTGAAAAGAAATTTAAAAGAAGGCATGACGATTAAATGAAATAAATAAAGGAAAAGAAAAATCAAACATCTAAAGAAATAGGAAAAGAGAAGTAAATCATAGAGTAATCAAGCCATTCCAAAAACTATGGTTTGTATGTAAAGTTTATGTAACCGCCTTTAGTGTCACAGTCCGCTATGAGATAATAGTGCATTTCTAGTTACACTATTTCGTTATTGAGTGGTCAACTATTACGTTATTGATAAAATTATATCGTCTTTATTTTTATTTACAAAATATTTTTACATTTAAGACCTAAACATTTTCCCAAACTTTTTTTTATAGTATTTATTTAACAGATTATCATCCTTATCCATAATAGGGTTATTATAAGCGTGTTAATTTAAGTGATTATTTATTTAATATTTCATATAATATCTTCTATTCTCTCTGGAATAGTTCCATTTTTAATCTTTAAATTTATTAATCTTACAACTTTTTCATGTATTTATCCATTATTTACAATTATATTGGTTTTCGTCAAATCTGAAGATGGTATAACATCAATATAAATACCGAAACATGTCATCTTAGAAGACTAAGCCACTTTCAAATACGAAGGGAATACAAATATAGAAGATACAATTTTGACACGTATTACTCCTTACCAAATAAAATATTAACATTATTAAAAGTATAACATTATTATTAAGACAATTATCGCGTTATTGCTAGGTCCTCTATTACGTAAGTATGAGGTCAGCTATTATGTATTCATATATAACAGTTATTTAGATTTTTACAGTCAGGTGAATTTTATTTTTATAACTTTTGAAAAACGACTTAATTTTACACATACACACAAAATAAATAAGGATCAAAATAAGACAAAAGAATGTCCGTGATTGAACTGTACATATGATAATCTTCTACAGAGCTTTTCCAAACACACGTTTTCATACGATCTGTTGCAAATACTCGTTAGTAACTGGAGCTTATTTTAATAATTACATTATTTGTCAACACTGAAAACTGGTGGTGAACACAGGGAGTTTAAGGGGACAGCTACTTGACCACTCAAGAAGTGTTGCAGACATTCAGAAATACTTCATTATTATAAAAACACGTCAAAATTCATATAAATATTTATGAAAAACAATATATAATGGCATATTTCAACAACATTTTACGCAAAATGTTGCATTGCTAATATTAAGGTAAATAGTAAGAAACATTGATGAGGTTTCATAAGTGCCAATATTATAAGAGACTCCATCAAATGCCTTAGCTCAATCAATATAGAGTCTGCCGGCCAAACTCGGGGTCCTAGCTTTGATTCCCGGCATGGGTGAAAAATGTATCATTGGTGGGGAAATATGGATTTCCTTTTTCATATGATAAATTAACGACCGGGAGATGGATTTTGTGCTCGTTATAGATTTAAGCTAGTTTATAAGTCATAAGTAATTTAAATGCCTTGAATTAAAAACATAATATAATAAATGCCAGAGTGTGAGGATATTTAACTTCAAATAAGCGGTACCTTTGCCTTTAACGCCCTCTTCGTTGCTCGAATTATCAAAGGCGCCATTCTTGCAATAGACTGGGTATGTTGATAGTTAGGAGATTAGGGTTTGAATTATGGCCGAGTGTATTTAGGATGGTTTTCCCGACTCCCTCCATGCAAATTTGGGTATATGTACTCTAAATTAAACCTTAATCATCTCTAGCACATTTGCGTAATTTTTACATATGCGTAAAACCCGAACGGGTAGTGTGACGGGGTATTGAATTTTTTTAAAAGAGTATTACGAAGATTAAAAATAAGTTAAAAAAAAGTCGTGGATGGACTATATTTTTAGCTCTTGAGTCTTACCTTTTTGGGTTATTTACATATTTTCACTGGTAAGAGTAGATATAAGGAGATTATTTTTGTTGGAGTAAATGCACCCACATTTTCGTTGAAGGAAAGAACGGGAAACAATTTAAGAGAAAAAAAAAAGCCTCAGTACACCCGTAAGGGCTTTGAACTCCAACCTCCACATCACTGGAGAACTAATCCAAACGAGTGTGACATTACATACTAGCCCGCGTGTCCAGTGATGTGGTTTGGATGTTGTCTAGAGAGAGTGACAAACAGAGAGGCTGAAGATGAAAGGATAGTGGTTAGGGGAGGTTCGTTTATACAAAGGGTTGGAGGTGCGATTGTGGCATTGTAATCCCCTCCACACACACACACACACACACACACACACACACACACTACCACGTCATCTATCAAGCTCGGTTAGAACTACTGACCACCACAGTAGGCCCATCCAAGACTGAGCTACCCTAGTTTCACTAACACCTCTTCACTAAGGTCTCTAGCTAGACAGTATGTTGGATTACACCGCATACCAGACAGGGGGGAAAATGGTATGAGATACAATCTACAACGTGGAGAGTTGTATAGTTTAGCTAAGCCATGGGATATATATATATATATATATATACACACACACACACACAGTCCAATTCCATACTAAGAGCATTTTAGAAAATCAAAAACATTTAATAATAATAATAATAATATTTAGCACCGCGTCTTACTATCCGTTCGGGTTATACGCTTTAAGTACTAATTACGCTAATGGATTAGGAATTGGGAAGGTTGAATTAGAGGAAGTGAACCCGCATTTGCGTGGAAAACCATTTAGGAAAAACCACCCCCAGTTCACCCGACCGAGATTCGAACCACAATCTCCCCGTCGTCAGCAGTTGAGCTCAACACGACAAGCGCGTTAGCCAACTACGCCACCGAGGCGGGTATCAAACATATTTGTTTGTGGTCAACATTAATAACATGTTACTATATTATTAGGGTTATTCTATAGGTATTGTTATACAGGATGGTCCAGAGTTAAGCGGCTAAGACTTGAGAAGTGGTAGTGAATAAAAAAAAACTAACTCAAAATGTATTTCCAAAAATTATCCGCTAAGCCCGGGAACACTACGTATAACTTTTTTTTTAGAACAGCTTCTTACTACCCGTTCAGGTTATACGTTTATGTACTAATCACGCTAGTGGTTTTTAGGGATTAGGAAGGATATATTTATAAGAAAGGTACCCGAATTTGCGTGAAGGAAGAGTGGTAAACACTTTTAGATAAACTACCCTCAATACATCCCACCGAGATTAAAACCTTAACATCCCCGTCATCGGCAAGTCTAGTCTACTGTGAAAGTAGCACCGTAGATTATGAGACCACCGAAGTGGGTAATAACTAACTAGTAGTTCCGGAAACAATAGACCTCGCTCTCTCCATTTTATTATCGTTATTAGAGCCTTAACATTTCTCTTTGACCCACTTAGGTGGCCACATGGTGTAAGGCACGCTACTATCACAATAGACTAGACTGCTGAAGACGGGAAGATAGAGGTTTGATCCCAGTCGGGTACACTGAGGGTATTTTTTCTTAAGTGCTTTTCCCTTCCACTTACCCGAAAACGTACTTCACGTCTTTTTTTTAAGAGGTTAGTCTCATAATATATGTTACATTAGGCTAGTCTTAATACGTCGTAGGTACTCATCATTCGATTAGAATAATAAATTAAAATCACTTTGGATGAACTACTAAACTAATAAGCTAATGTTAATAAATCTTATGACTGCTTACGTATAAAGATTTTTTTATGTTCTATGATTAAGTTTTTATTAAACATAAACTTTTGCATGCGCCCTTGAATATAAAGTTGTTTTAGAAAGTATGTCCATTTGTCTACGCATTCACCTAACGCCCAAAAGGGTGATCCTGCTTTCTTCAAATTTTATGTTTTAAAATATATATATCGTTGAGAGATACCCTGGTCATGGGTGGACATAGATATACAATAATTAAGGGTTTAACCAAAATAAAAGATGTGTTTACAAAATAAGTTGAAGTGTACTAATTAAAGAACCACTTTTTACCATTAAAACTATTGTATATTTTTGATCTTGATTTATCACATAATATTATCTACCCCATAGAAAAAATATTAATTAATTGTAATTTGAACTAATTCGATTATAGTGCTGGCCTCAGGATCTGATGTTCGTGGGTTCCAACTCAGCTGAGGTAGAAGGATGTTTACAGGGCGATGCAAATATGTAGCACAACTTCCTTCGGAGGGGAAGTAAAGCCATCGGTCTCGTGTCGATTGTGAGATGTAAAATAACCTTGGAAGATATGTGAAAGTACTATTCCGTCAAAATATGTAGGTTCTTTCTCGCTCACTCGTAGAAATACATGTGGTGGTTTGACTGTTAACCCATCACATAAACTAAAACAATAAATAGCCTGAGTAGCAAAGCTTTGTTTATTACGGCCCTATGCACCACATCGGAAGTATAAAAGATATTTTTTTACCTAGATAGAAAACAACATTCACTAATATAATACTAGTATACTAACCACGTCGGTAAGCAAGCAGACTAAATGTCAAGTTAGTATAGTCCGGTTAACCAGTAACGGCGAGGTCGGGGTTTGCGTTCCAACTTGGTGTTCTGTAGAAGGTTATTTCTTAAAGGGTTCTGAAGGCGGGGTGCTAGTGAGCGCGAGTTTAGTGCATTAATTTGAAAGTTTTTATAGCACAAACATTTTTTGGCCAAAATAAATCAAATATTTCTTCTATAGAAACATAGAGTTTTGTTTTCTGCACATGACAAACTCAACAGTGGTTGAATATCTGTCATGAGCATGGCGGCGTTTGGTGACAAACTTTTTAAATAAGGAGAAAAGTTTGTCACCAAATGCCGCCATGCTCATGACAAATATTCAACAACTGTTGAGATTAGCATGTTCAGAAAACAAAACTCTATATTTCTATAGAAGAACTATTTGATTTATTTTGGCCAAAATATGTTTGTGCTATAAAAACTGCAAAAATACTGCCCTAAACTCACGCTCACTAGCACTCCACCTTAATATACTTCCATGAAAATGTGTTTTCATTTCCTCTAAATTCTATTATCCTTATCTCTAGCCTATTAGGCCCATATATGTAAATAAAATAATGTTGAAAAAAGAACAAAATAACCACAGTATGGTAGTTGGAAACCATGGCGGATATTACTAAATGTTCGCAGGGTCCATTAACAACCAGATTATTCCTCACACAGCAGCCGCATCAATGCGATAACACGTAGCCGGTACACTTGATTCTATTCGACGGTAGAGTCATAAATAGATGATCGGAAGTCTTCTTAGGTGATAATACACGTTTCATAAAAGTTCTGCGTCGGATATTGAAATACCTCATTAATCTATCTTCGACGAATGATATAAGTATCTTGTCCAATTATGAGAGAGGCACATACAATTCAAGTTATGATAAGTATTTTCTCTTTCTTTATTAATGTTTTTTAAAAAAAATTAGTTACATATGGTGAATACGGGGGAAGGGGGGGTTTGGTGGAAGGGAGAAAAGCTCAATTTTAATTCAAATCGAGTTAGTGGAGCCATCTGTAAGACAATCATGAAAATTTTCTAATGCACTTTAGATCATGGTTAGAGCAAGTCTTTGTCATATTTTGATGATTATTTTTAGCACCGCGTCTTACTACCCGTTTGTGTTAAACGCTTTTAATTAAATTAATAATTAAATGCGAATAACCTGAACACGCATTAAGACTAGGTGCTAAATAAAAAAGGCTATTTATTAAGGCTCTTATGGAGTTTGAGATATTAAAGATATTCTGTAAATTAATTATTTATGATGTGGGTGGCCTGACGGCTTAGGGGTAAGGTGTTAAGACTTCTGAGCTGGAGGCCCAGGGTTCAATCCTCGGTCCCAGCACAGATTTATCTGATTGATAAACCCTTCCTTCACCTCTGACAAGACATCTTGTGAATGTGTGGAATGCCAGTCCTCCACCATGGTTTGGATCCCATGTTAAACTGTAGGTTCTCCATTTTAATCTCACAATCACCCTACCATTACACACTAGCGTAAGTGCGTAAAACCCGTACGGTTAGTAAGACGAGGTGCTAATAATAATAATAATAATAATAATATTTGATGTGACTTTACCCCCCTTCTCCCTAGTATTATTCATATATAAATTTCACTTTTTCACACATCTGAGCTATTCACGTATAGTCACACTAATATATGCAGGGATGAGTAAGGTGTAATTTGGAGTAAATGTACGAGTATTTGCGTAATGAAAACACTCGGGCAGGATTTATGCCCCGACCTTCCCGTTACCGGCAAACCAGATTAAACGATCTTAACGCTTAGCCAACGTGGTCAACGATGCGAGCTATTATTTACCTGATATATAATACCAGATATATCAGCTTCAGGTGGTCGAATGGTCTAAGCTTTCGATCATACAATTTGAGATGAGTGAAACTGTGACGAGGTTATTCTCGAGAGAGAAGATAAGACTGATGCTCTTCAATAAGTATATTTTTAATATCACTTTTCCTAAGTTTCGTGGTTGAAAACTCTTGTTCACATGAATACGAGAATGCTAACATTGCCATATATATATATATACGGGCATGATTTATCAAGTTTGGAAATGTTGATTTTGCCATAGTTTTGTAAAAAATGCTCTTTTGTTGTGTTAAAAGCCTACTTAACAGAGCAACACAGTTTTATATATACCATAATTAGCACCGCGTCTTACTACCCATTCAGGTTATACGCTTAAGTACTAATTATGCTACTGGGCTAGGAATTGGGAAGGTTGAATATAGAGGAAGGGAACCCGCATTTACATGAAGGGAGAACAATTTAGGAAAAGCCATTACAATTCACCCGAGCGAGATTTGAACCTCGATCTCCTCGTCCTCAGCAGTCTAGCTCAACACTAAACGAGCGCGTAAGCTAACTATTCCACCGAGGCGGGTACAGTTTTATAAAAAAAATACAGTTTTGTTGTGTTTAAAAAGCCCGCTTCCCAGAGTAACACAATTTTATAAAAAAAATGCAGTTTTGTTGTGTTTAAAAAGTATGATTCACAAAGAAATACATTTTAAATATATATACACCAGCCATGGGCTGGGTAGAACATAGCGGTGGGCCATATTTGTCCCACGGGCCGTAGTTTGACCATCCCTTGTATTAGCCAATGAAGCGTTTTGTGAAGGGGATTGGGAGGAATGAAACAATAAATAATACTAACTAAAATAAAACAAACCAGGACAGAATATTTTAATAAAAATAAAATCTTTCATCTTATGTTTAAAATAAATTAATAAGACTAACTCAAATACATTTAGAACATACATCCTGCTTGAAAGTGGTTCATATATCAAGGGTATAGCGAATACGTCAAAGCCTATGTATATCTACTCACAAAAATAATTTTCACCATATTCAATAACAATATATACCTTTCATAAAACTCATATGATTTAATAAATGATTTTGACAGTAATTTTAATTAAAAACACAAATGTATATTAAAATAAATGGACCGGATTAATAAATATATACTAAAACAAAAAACAATTCACAGTTGAGATAGTAAACACAATATTGTCTCAATTTTATAAAAGTAAATAGTCAAAATTGATATTTATAAAGTTTAAAAAATTATAAATTACACGTAACATTTAAGAAAACCGAACCACTAGCATTTGAAAAGATTATGAAAATTTGAAAAATTATTGTCAGTTATTCTACCTTCATATACATTTCATTGATGAGCTGTATTTCGGCAATTCATGCCATCATCAAACTTGAAAAAACTGAGTGGTGTAACTCTCAAGTTTTGTTTTATAGCTACGACCAATTCCACCCCTCCATTTTAATTATTGTCAAACATTATTAATTGAACAGTGCCTCAGGACAGTAACCAAAATGTTTTCTAAAATTCTCATCTGATTTATTCGTACATCTTATATAACTGTCTATTTTGATGTTGTCAGGACTCATCCTATTCTTCATTTTTCTTCTTCTTTCAAAATAGTAGTTTATTTTTCTTACTGCCACTTATATTATTGGCAGATTCATGTTCAAATCGAACTCAGCACTACTATCTATGAAACATCTCCGCCCTTTTTTTCAATCTCCTATTCAATTCATCTTCGTACCAACCACATATTTCCAATTCCATTTCACGCTTTTCTTTGGTCGACCACTCAGTTTATTCTTTATTAACATTCAGGTATACATTTTTCCAATATTTGATATATCACATAAATATACTTTGCTACTCCATCCTGTTAAAGCTCCATATTTGGTTTACATTACATATTATACGATTTAAAATGGGTTGCATATATTTTCTACGAAAAAAAAATTACCATATTGATCTTAACATAACATAATATTTTTAAAACTCTCTTCAGTGGCCGTGTGGTCTAAGGCGCTAATCTCGTGTTGGACTAGACTGCCGAAGATGGGGAGAACAGGGTTAGATTCCAGTTGGGTGCACTGAGGGTGGTATTCCTCAATGATTTTCCACCCTCCCTCCCCGAAAATGTAGGTGAACTTCCCTTAAATTAAGCCTTCCTAATCCCTAAACCATTAGCGTAATTAGTATACAGGCATTTAACCCGAACGAGTAGTAAGTCGCGTTGCTAAATAAATGTTTAAAATGTATGTAATATATTTTGTTCAGTAACCAATTGATATTTTAAAACCCGCATCGGTCATCTCATGGTCTAGGACATTGTGGTTCAACTGGTGGGCCTCAGGTAAATGCTCACTGAAAATGTTGCCCTCACAGTATCCTGGAGAAAAATTAAAGGGAAACCTTGGGTGGCATTTAGTTAAATAGTTAATTACTCAAATGTAAATATTGTTATGATTGCATTTTAATATATATATATTTATTTATATATAAATAAATATATATATATATTTATATATAAATAAATATATATATATTTCATAAATAAATATATATATATATATTTCATAAATAAATATATATATATATATTTCATAAATAAATATATATATATATTTCATAAATAAATATATATATATTTCATATATAAATATATATATATATTTCATATATAAATATATATATTTCATATATAAATATATATATTTCATAAATAAACACATATATTTCATAAATAAATAAATATATTTCATAAATAAACACATATATATTTCATAAGCTTTAAGTACTAATTACGCTAATGGATTTGGAATCGGGAAGGTTGAATTAGAGTAAATGAACCCGCATTTGCGTGGAGGGAGAGTGGAAAACCATTTAGGGAAAACCACACCCAGTTCAGCCTACCGAGATTCGAACCTCGATCTCTCCGTGCTCAGCAGTCGAGCTCAACACGACTAGCGCCTTAGCCAACTACGCACCGAGGCGGGTAGCAATATTATTGAACATAATTATTTATTAAGTAATGTTTGTAGGCTTAAAAAAGTTATTGAGACTATTTAAATATATCTTCGGCTCGTGGTGGAAAATGACAATCATATTGGGCCCTTGGGATAAACGTGTTGGACTACCTTGGTCTAATGCATCACTTACAAAATATACTCAATTTTTACTAACGGGGAGGACAGGGTTAGAATATCAGTCAATTGGAGTTTCCTAAATGGTTTCCTATTCTCTCTCCGAACCAATGTGGGTATGTTTACTTTGAATTATGGCTGCCTTTTCTCTATTCTATTAGTGTAAATATTTGTGTAACTTGTTTGTGGAGTAATACATATTTTAAAAACGTGTACATACTCTTACTATTATATCATAATCTTTATTATTATTATCAATGATAAACTAATAATATTATTGTTATATTAAAAAATCGTGATGTATTCCCTTCAGTATGTCATTTTTTTTAAACATATATGTGAATGAAATAAACAATAATTGAAAATCAATTTAAAGAGTTGATAGTGATTTAAAAAAACTTATTTATAAAACGGAATTTTGAGAAAATTTAATTTGAATTTGAATAATTACCCGGCTATTAATAGTTAATAATAAAACGAAAAGGAATAGTTGAAACAATCTACCAATAATATAATAATATAGTCTACGTGAAACAATGTGATAGCACATAACTACACATTTTACAATTGGCATAAAACTCAAATTAACATGAGTTATTAATAGTTGTTGAACAACTCATTAATTATGATAGCCATTAAAATTAATTAGAAAACCCATTTAAATTCCAGCTAATCGGAATATTAAATGGGGTGTTCAAAACAATGTACGTTGGAAAATATTTTGTTCAAAAATGGATTTTTATGATGGAAAGTGTAACAGATTATATAATTCTGAGCTACAAACCATATAATAATCACCAGACATTGTTACGGTGGGCAGGTCCTGCAGCGCGAATGAGAGTAATACCTGTTCAGGGTATTGAATGGCAAACCCAATGAGAAAAGACCACCGGGAAGACCTAGACTTAGATGGCAGGATAACATTTGGATAGACCTGAGAGAGATAGGGTGTAATGAAATAGATTGGATAGAACAAGCTCAAGATAGGAATAAGTGGCGTACTTTTGTGAGTGCGGTAATTAACTTTCGAATTCCTAATCTCATATTATAAGTAAGTAATATAACGGAATTAAGGGAAATATGTTATATTTTAATATCTTGAAAAAATATTTTGAGTTTTTTTCTGCAATCAGATAAAATCAAAATAAGATTACTATCTCTTTGTGGTAACGAATATATATGTTACACCTCCAAAAAAAATAAATCTGCCATTTAATGGATTAGGGCAAATTTCTGCTCATTCGTAAACTGGTTTCTTCATTTGACCATTTAACGGATTGGGTAAAGACTCGTTCGGTTCATGAATTAGGTAGCGCTTGTGCTGTCTAATTTTATCCAAGCGCAGCGTCTTACTACTTATTTTCTGCCTAGTTCATGGACTGACTATTTCATGAACTGAGCAGCTTCAATCGTTACCCAACTCATGAACTGGACGAGTTTTTGCCCGGTCCGGGAAATGAGTAAGCGAGGTTAGTTTAGCTTTTAATCGTTTTAGAATTGAAGGTTAGGTTAAGGTAAGTTGGGTTGGATTAATATAGTTTCTTCAAACGAATTTAAGTAAAACTTTTAGTATATATTATAATGAGTTCCATTTAATGATGTGGGCAAGAATTAATCCAATTTTTACCCAGTTCGTAAAATGGTAAATAGAAAAGGCCAGCTCACGAAAATGGACAGGAATGTGCCCAATTCATGTATTGAGCAGTTTCACTATTCTGGTGTAACATAACACTTTATGCGTCTGATATAATAAAATATCGCCAGATTCAATATATTAAAATCGTATGTGTACAAATAAAACAGATATAGGTTCATATTTTCTCATCGTTAGTAAATTTGTAAATAGTCTCTCTTAGAGAAAATTAATTTTTTAAATAATGAGTCTATCTAAAGTCCAATTTTAATAATAAGGGCCTTATCTAAAAAAAAAAAGTTTGTCGCCACGTCTCGTTACCCATTCGGGTTATACGTATGGGTACTAATTATACTAATTGGTTAGGGAAGAAGAAGGTTGAATTTAGAAGAAAAGAACCCGCATTTGAGTGGAGGGAGGAAATAAATGTTACTTGATCTTTTTTCACGTATTCATGTGTCAGGACATAAGCTCTAGAGCTGTTACCTTTGATAGCTATCATAAAAAACATTAATAAAATATTTAAACCTTTTTCAATTTTGGCCTGTAAAAAATTAAGTTTCGTATTTTATAGAAGGCCCCTTCTTATGAAAATTGGGTTGTGCAAAATATTAAAGGGACTATACCCGATCAAAACAGAGGGCAGATTAGATGGTGGCGTGGTCAGAAAGTATCGTAAATTCAGTAGCGGCCCACGTTTTGCGGTTGGTTAGCCGGACCACTAACAATGTACGTTGGCCCTAAACAGAATATGTCAGCACGCGTATTAACGATGTGGTCAAACAAACCCGTGGTCAAAGCGTGCGCATTAACAATGACTCACGCGTGTAAACAAACCTTCTAAAAGCCTCGTCGCCCGTACCCCTTCAATTTTCCTGTTAACCCTCTACCCAGGATGTGATCATGTATTTTAGATCGGAACTGCAGATCTTCTAACAGGAGAGAGAAAGGAGGGTAATCCTGCTTTTTAATCTGACTTTATCCCCCCAGGAGTTAGCACGCACGGTTCGTTAAACAGAGTTATGGATTGAGAAGGGCCATCGATGCTGCAAATGTCACGAATAATTAGTTGTTTATGTATGTTCCATCGTCTGGAATGCGGACTCGAGACTTTATTGGCTTTCCATTTTACGGCGCGTATTACAATGTAGATGAAAATATAGCTGGAGCAAGTTTATAAATTTAAACTGAAGCTCTTCATGATTATGTTAATATACTTGGCTTGTGATATCGATACATTGACTGTATTTTTAAATCTGATTGATTAATTGAAATCAATTTAATTAATTTAATCTTTAACTATGTAAAAGGTTTTTTGTTAGTTTGTTTAAAATAAGGGATATAAACGAGCCACAGTAAGGATAAATATGAGTGTACGAGTAGTTTATAGAAAATATACCTGCAATTAAAGAGAGAGAGAGAGAGAGAGGACACTACAATCACAGTTCAAGGTTGTATATCGGCTAAATATAAGTGATAAGGATGAGGAAAGAAAATTCACTCGCAATAGCATATAGAGGAAATAGGAAAATCACACGCGGAGAGCTACCCCCAATGCATCCGGTTCAGATTTGAATTTCAACTTCCCCGTCGCTATTCACTATTCATATAATTTATATAATTTTGAAACGCCTTATGTACAAAGATACATAATATATGCACGTGACATAAAATATAAAAACTATAGAATAGTATGAAAATAAATGCGAAATTTAAAACATCTTGATTTTTTTCTACAAACGCTTAAAGGCAAATATATTTTTATCATCTACTTATATATATATATTGAAATGTAACTATGGCTTTTTTAATATCAAATAAATATAATTATGCTTGGAATTGTTTTTATAAATAATTTAATACTATATAATTATGTTCAGCTTTAACCTCTTCAAAACAACTATGATCTATATATTAATTATAAATCAAAATATACCTAAACTTGCCAACGTGATTGAAGGTTTCCCTCACCAAAATAACAATTTAACTTTCTACCTATCTGTTTATCTTCACCCCTCTTTCACAGTTTATATTATATATACTCGCTTTGATCGTTATGGGCTCCACCCCCAAGCCCCAGTGAGTGTAAACTAATCTAATTCCAGCGTTGTTTTGAACGTTGATTTATTTTTACAGTTTTATGATTCTAGCTGTCCCATAAGTGTGAAAGATAGCTCTGGTGCAATCAGTTTTTTGATATTTCTTGCCGTTTAGCCACAAGAGATCTCCAAAGAAAGGTCCACACCGACTTAAAAGTTGCTCCGTCGTTTTGAATTTTTTTGGGGGGTTGAAAATATATTTTTTTAACTTTTTGGAATTTTCCCGTAGGCTACAGGCTAGAAGCTATAAGTTTGCCAAATTTCAAGCGTCTAGCTCATCTGAAAGTTGGTAAATATTAATGTCAATGAGTGAGTGGGTCAGCCATGTGGCTTTATAGTAGTATAGTGTTTAAATATTGTTTTATTTTACAACAAAAATTAATACCTATAGCCTTCTATGAGAACTGTATAGGTTGACCTATACTTTTATGCAGCACGATTATTAAGGCAGCCTCCTCAGTCAGTGAGATAGTATCAATCACTGTCAGACAATACGACTTAAAATACAATGGTTTGTGTCATTTTATAGAACTACATTTCTATTCTGTATAAGCGTATACAGCTTATACTACCTTTCTTATTTCACCAACAACCACCCATTAACATGTAGATAAGAAAGAAGGGAAGTTAAACTACGAAACTTATTACTTCAAGGTAAAGAGAAAAACTTGCTGCTAGTTCTCAAATATCTTAACACTTTCTGTTGTTGGCCTGTGTAAAAAATACTGTTTGTTATAATAAGGATAAATCTAGAGCCCTGGTTCAAGCTTAGCACTGAATGACACACTTTAGGGCCAGTTTCATAGTCAAATTTAGTACGCCTCAAGTGCGGCGCTATCCTAAATACAAGACGACACCTACCTCGACTCGAATGGAATGGGCCGTTCTTGCATAGGAAACTGGCCCATTCCATTCTGGTTTAGGTAGGTGTCGACATGAACTTAGTGTAGCGCCGCACTTTAGGCGTACTAAATTTGACTATGAAACTGGGCCTTAGACACCAATGTACGAAATAGAAAGAGAGGGAAGAAAATGAGCAGAGTATCCTGTGAGACCACTTGTTTATCTGCTGATAACCATTAGCCTCTACCTCTGACAGTTTTACACATTCACTATAATATTTTCACACTTTAAACATTGACTTACTTTTTAAAATTACATTTTTCATGTTTCTTATTCTAGGTAGACATTATGGTTCCACGGATTTTTTTTTAATACACATCCTGGCAGGAAGATTCATACAGGAAATCCTCGTGACCAAGCTAAATAGTCTAAGTTTTAAATGATTTATAAAAAAATACATTTACAAAAATACTACTTCAAGATAAAATTAATAGTTTTGTGACACTGTAAGACTATTTTTTTAAATAATTTAATAATTTATGGTTTGTGTTTTATCTTTAAAACTTACTGAATAAATATAAAGCCACACGGAGCCAAACCGCATCGTATCGCATCTCACCTAACTGCACCGAATTTTTTTTTAGCAAGCGGCTACACGAGCTGAATGTAACGGAAAATTCGAGTGTGTGTGCTTACGCCACTGCCCTCCTACCACCGAAAGTCATGTTGTGGAAACCAAGGAATAACAATGTTCAAAGTGTTATATCTCAATCTTCACTCGATCCCGAATAATTAATCTATTTGATTGTGTGGTTAATAAGTTAGTGTACATAACTAGTCAAATGTAACCCCCCAAAAGACCCCCCCTCCCCCAAAACTAGTTTTCCAAACTTGGTGTAAGTGTACGTTCCCATTCACTGCTTGGTGGTTAATATGAAAACGAAGTTCGGAAGCTACCGAACATTTACGAATACGCCCGAATCGTCATACGTATTAAGAAGTTGGTGACGACACGGCCAGCACCGCATCGCATTGTAAAAGTGTGGATGAATACTTCTC
Organism: Timema douglasi; assembly: GCA_901482245.1. NCBI lineage: Eukaryota > Metazoa > Arthropoda > Insecta > Phasmatodea > Timematidae > Timema > Timema douglasi. Next base: position 73,402 of record CABEEJ010002433.1, read on the forward strand.
TCGACGATTCGTCCGCACAGGTGCGGATTCATGCAGACACTTGCATAAAAAAACCCAACATAGCTAGCATTCATCCAGAATTTTACAGCACGGTGCGTGTCAGCTTCGTGTTGTCGTAGCTTAAAACGTAAATTCATTAACATGGAAATTAAATTTTGACCTGTCGTGGCGTTATAGGTAACGTTTTCCATCGTTTCTGTTTTTTTTACTATTGTATAGTAGTCACCTTAACGATCATATTAAAAAAATAAATAATGAAAAGGTTGAGACGCAACAAATAATTGATCAAGAGAAAGGATTGAAAGTGGTCGAGTGGTATAGAACGTAAGACTCACATTTGATTGTGACTTTCATTCACAGGGGGCTTCAGGTTTGAATATAGGACAGGTGTAATTTAGTTAGTTTTCTAAATGTTATTTAAAGTATGGTTTCTATAACCTATATTACCAATTGTTACCCAAATTAATTAGATTATATCGTTAAAAAAATTATTAGATATAACGTATTAATCTATAGGGGAAAAAAATAATATCAATAAAACTAGCCAAGTGTTTCATTTTATTCCACAGGTGAGATTGTTAATGTCATATATTTGTGTTTATTTGTTTAAAATGGGTAGTCCTGAATTAATATAAATTATGTAGTACTGAGCTGTGCAATCAAAAAAGCTTTTTAAAAATGTAAGTATATTTTAGTAAAATAAAATATTCGAAGGAGAGGAATTTGGCAAATTATTTGTGTGTATTAACGAGGCAAATAAAAAAAAAAAAATTTATTTAGTAGGAAATTCAATTTAAATAATTTCAATTTTTTCACTCCATTAGCTAGAAGAGTTTTTAGGACAAAATAACATAAATTAGGTTGTTAGAGAATATCACAAATATGGCAGTAATTCTTATATAATGTATTTAAATAAGATAAAAGTTAACCAAGCCCAATTAAATACTTCTTATTATATTAATAAAATGTACGTGAAATGTGATTTCATAGTTAGCGCGCACACTGGTGAACACGCAGTCTAATGCATCGACATCCGAATAGGTTCTTTCCTCCTATCCAAGGATGGGAAGGTTTAGGTTCGGATCTCAACCGAGTGGTTTTATATATATTATTTTCCATGCATCCTTAAAACTTCTTTCTTCCTACGGCTTATTTAATGTCTCCTTCTTAAAAAAGTTTACCCTTAAAATTCTTACCTCCTGCCCCATGACTCTTCCACTTCTTTCCACCTTCATCCTTTCAAAGTAATATTCTTTTAAAAAGAAATTGCGTGTCATTAAACTCTCCTTTCCCTCCATCCATTTGAATCCTCCCTCACCCTTTACTTACTTTAATGGGAATACACTTTATCTAAATTATCCTTCCTATTCCTACTCCCTGAATTAATAATCTTTGTGCCAAAAATATTTATAAAGATTAAAAAAATATAGTTAAATCATTTTAAGACAGGAGATCAAAGAAGTTTTTTTTATCCGGAGCACTTCATAAAACCAAACAGAATTTCCATCAGTATTTTGGAAACACGCAACGGCCAATGGACTGAAATTCCAATACACTAATAGCTAATCAATAATACTATCCCATTACACTCACAAAATAGGAACGGATGGTCATTAAAAATATTACACATTTTATCGTAAAATATGTGGTGGTATTTAATAGATAAAGCGTTAATACCTTTTAATTACTCAAATACCAACGTTGGAATGTTAAAGATTACATCCCTTTATTAATTAATGAACACGCGGATCAAGTCAAATGAAGCATAATTTTGTAATATTTTAGTCAAATTAGTTTTCTATTAATTCTCAATGGATTTAATTAACTAGAAAGTGTGGTGTATATTATACCCCAAACGGTAAATTTTTGAAAGAACACTATACAAAGTGTTTGGAAACTCAACGGTCAAACTGCACATACAGTTTGTTTGAACCAAAGGGAAGACCAAATCCTCGTATATTTACATTCGGCAAATTATGCTAATACCATTAAATTGGATTCAAAATTTCGGCATAAGCGCTGGGAGTGCAAAGCTGTGCAAACATACGTGTACAACCAGTTGCATAGGAATTAGGCGCATTGCACATGCAGTAACGGCAATCATTTACATGTAGTAATAATATGATACCTCAGTATTTTGCGAGGTTTATTCGGTAATAAGACTCGCAATTGTAGCGGGAAATGTGCAAGCTATCCCAAATACCATCGAACGGGTGCTTCATTCACTTCTGCCTTGAGTGAGGCTCTACAGTAAAATCGGGGGGTGGTAATTTTGAGCACTTAAAGTGATATAGGACCGTTAATGATGACCCTCAGAACGTATTCACATTTCTAGATGGACTGGTTTGTTGTTTACTATTAATTGTGGTATGTTATGCTCCAGTGCTACAAGATTTCAAGGTGTGCAGTGCCGCATGCCTATACTGTGATTTAAACTGCTTTAGGATTCGCGTGGTGGGTAGGTTGGAAAACATAGTTGCCACATAGCAGGCGTGTGCACGTTATTACTGTACAAGCGTACTCAGTGATTGTCAAGAAATCTGGCAACGTGCATCGGTTGCTATGACAACTACTCTTCCTGGATTGGTCGAGCATGTGACGAGCCTCCACCCCCCACTCCGGCCACGCTGACCTCAATCTTAAAGCAATTTAAAATGCAGTATTATAGTTCCTATGCTACTTGTTGTACACGTATGCTTGCACAGCTTTGCTCTCCAGGCACTATACGCCGAAACTTTGAATAAAATTTAATTGAATTAGCTTAATTTTCCGAATATAAGTGTACAGAGATTTTGTATTCCTTTTGGTTTAAATAAACTGTATGTCCAGTTTGTGCGTTAAGTTTCCGAGCACCCTGTATATTTACTACCATTCCCATGTAAATGGAAACAAAACTTTCGCTTCGATTCAGATAAATATCAAATCTAACCACAGTATACAGATAAAAGCTATATCAATAAATCATAATAGCATATCAAATTTGAAGAGAAACGCTCAGAATTGAAAAGATAAAGGGAATAGTAAATTCCCAATCTTTTTGTACATTTACAAACAAGTGAAAACTTAATTAAATATTCCAGCTTTAATTATTGTATGTGTCCTAGAAATAGTGTAGAAAGCACATAAGCAATTGATACTAATTACATGCATACACGCACGCGCACACACATACACACACTTACATCATATGTGTGTAGAATCATATGCACATATGCTTACGTAGACTAGTATGTAAGTCTGGACTGGTGGTAATGGCATGGGTTAGAATCCTTAATTGGCGTAGTGAGGTGCTTTTTCATAAATTGCTTTACACCCCCCTTGAAAGAAAATGAGGTCAAATTTTAATATTATATATGTATAATTATATATGACTAGCCCGTACAAATAGAAAGTCATGGTACACATAAATCAATTGGAGTTGCGTTAGACGGAAAGTTTTAGATTATAAAATATAAAACTATTTTCTCACAATATTTTTATTATTTTATCAGCATTGATAAGATTGGTTAGTAATAATAATAATAATAATAATAATAATGAAAAATGCTTATTAGTAAAATGTGTAATAATAAACTAATACTCTAATTTGAAATACGATATCTGTTGCTGCAACATATTCTCATATTATATTGTCTATGGAGTAAAATGTTTCGTTATCATGGATATGTGTGGATATTCTATCTAAATATATTCTTTTTAATATGCTCATTAGTTGAGTAAAATGTATATAACAAAATAGCTATAGTATATATATATACAGGGTTTCCCGTAACATGTAGGACCCACTACATAGGTGTACAGGACACAAAAACAATGACAAAAATGAATATAAATATGTGTCTCATTCGAACATGTTTCCTAGCTACAGAAAAGTGACTCCACTAAACGGTTTAAAACAGACATTCTTCGAACGAACGACTTCCTAGCAAATAGGTCATGCAGGACCTACCAGTTGACCTGCGTGTTATTCAGACTAAAATCCATTAGATTTTTATTTGTGGGTATAGGCCTACTTGAAACCAATTGTTTATCCCAACACCCATTGTCAGCATTGAAATTCTTTTGTCAACATATACACGAGGCGAATCCGACATACACGTGGTATTTTTTGAAAGTGTGTGGTATTATATGACAAAACGAATGTAGGCTTGCATTAAGGCTGAAGATTACCATTTTGAGCACTTCCTATAATATAAAATAGTTCCACATTACTGGAGTACAAACATGAATGAAACCCGGAAACAAGGTCAAATGGGACATGTTAATGCAAACAATTTTTTTATTGTTTTATAGTCACCCGTCCATCACTGATAGGTCCAATATGTTACGGTACACTCTGTGTTTATAAGTTTTGTATTTTTAACATATAAACTCGATCTAAAAGCTAACAATAGTTCAAGTATATAAAATGCTTATTAATGGTTTTATTACAAAAAAGATTAATACGTTTTAAGGAATCAAAAAGTCATTTAATAATTGCTGATTTCATTTCAATTGAGTTTTCAACTTAATATAAAAGGTTTTCAACAACGAAATTTATTGTACAATACATTATTATTATTATTATTAGCACCGCGTCTTACTACCCGTTCGGGTTATACGCACTTACGCTAATATGCAATGGTAGGGTGATTGTGAGATGAAATGAAGGACCTACAGTTTAACGTGGAATCCGAACCACGGTGGAGACCTGGCATTCCTCACATTCATTGTACAATACAACCATTAATATGAACTGCATCAGTGGTTACGCGGATTAAATGTCGGGTTAGTACTTATTTTTTAAAACAGCATCTTACTACCCGTTCGGGTTGTACGCCTACGTATTAATTACACTAATATGTTAGGGATAAGGGAGGTTTAATTGAGAAGAAATGCACCCAAATTTGCGTGGAGAGAGAGAGAGTGGAAAACCATTTGGGGGTAAAAACCATCCTCAGTGCACCCGACAGGTATTGAACCCCGAGCTCCTCGTCTTCAGAAGTACAGTCTATTGCGAGAGTAGTGCGTTAGACCACGCGGCCATCGAAGTGTGTATTTCTGACTATTCATATCATTTTTATAGTACCTATGGCCAACATGACAACTTTTAAATAGTTTGATTCATTTGAAAGAACCCGCCTCGGTGGCGTAGTTGGCTAACGCGCGAGTCGTGTTGAGCTCGACCGCCGAGGACGGGGAGATCGAGGTTCGAAACTCGGTTGGGTGAACTGGGGGTGGTTTTTCCTAAATGGTTTTCTACTCTCCCTCCACGCAAATTTGGGTTCACTTCCAATAATTCAACTTTCCCAAATCCCAATCCATTAGAGTAATTAGTACTCAAAGCGTATAACCCGAACGGGTAGTAAGACGCGGTGCTAAATATTATTATTATTATATAATATATCATTTGAAAGATATAAACACAAATCCTCTCATATAACAGAAGGACCTGACGGAGTAGATTTCCTTAATTAATGTTACAATACCAATATTAGTAGGGAGCAAACACTGTAACATGTACAGATAACTTAATAGCCTACAGAGACATTCACGTTCAATTACCTCCCGTAGCTTTGTTGTTGATTTATTACCAAATGCAATCCTGATTAACAGCATTTGTTAACAGATTACACGAAACCAGCGCTAGTTTCTCTAGCGCACTGTTCAATGTAGGGCTCTTTATTATGCTATTTTGAACAATCATATTACAAACAATAATAATAATAAACTCTAAGGAACCATAATACATTTAATACTTGCTAATTTCATCTCACTTGAGTTTTTAGCTTTATATAAAATGTTTTCAATACCTATATTAAATATACAATATATTATTATTATTATTATTATTAGCACCGCGTCTTACTATCCGTTTGGGTTATACGCACTTACGCTAATGTGTAATGGTAGGGTGATTGTGAGATGAAATGGAGGACCTACAGTTTAACGTGGAATCCAAACCACGGTGGAGGCCTGGCATTCCCCACATTCACAAGATGTCTTGTCAGAGGTGAAGGAAGGGTTTGGTAATCAGATAAATCTTTGCCGGGAGCGAGGATTGAACCCCGGCCGCCAGCACAGAAGTCCGACACCTTACCCCTAGACCACCAGGTCACCAAATATACAATATAAACTTTAGTATAAGCTTCATCGCGCTTAACAGGGATTATATGTCAGACTCATCTAGTCTTGTTTGTGAAATAGAGGTTAGGGCTTAGATGAAATAAATTATTAGATAAATGGTAATTACATTTTATAAATAAGTTATATTTTTGGCAAACTATAAAACTCTTGGAGTTAAGAAAATTAAGTTTGTTTTAACAGTAATTTATATTTTAATGGGTTTGGTGGACAAAGTTTAAATATATCAACAACATCGGCCGGATGATTTATAGCGCTAGGCCCATTTTGACTTTATTTGGCATTGACGAGGTGGTTGGGGTTTTAATCCTAACCATGTGTACCGGGGAAAAGGGGAGGGGGAGGAGTTTTCCAAGTAGAAACATTTTTACTTTGGTTTTCCCAGCCTCCTTGCAAGCTAATTCTGGGGTAATTTTGAATCGCAGGTTAGGGTAGCTTTATTTTTTGTGGTGAATGTATTAATGAAAAAAAGTTTTACATTTTAATATGAAGTAATTATTTTCTATATAATTTAGTTAGGTTACTTATATATCAATTAAAAATTACGTGTATATCTCGGGTGAACATCGAATCTCTGTTAATTCGAGGATTAATGAGGAAAAAATAAAGTTCCATACACCAAAGTAATTGCTGTACCTTATAAAAATAACAAGACTTATATTAATAGCCCCAACTAAGCAAATTAATCAATCTAATCTTTCACGCCATTTAACTATTTTTGCTGTCATTGGGTCAAAGTGTGAGTCATTTGACCCCCATAAACAAACACACTTCACCCCCCCTCTAATCAAAGGTATCGGATTCCCCCCCCCCTTTTTTTTACAAATTCAACTCTACGTGTAGTTATTGCGTGAAACCTTTTTGATAAATGTGGGTCAGTCATACTGGAATATCTTGTATACATGTGCTCAGGTATCACTCACGCTAAGAGATGGGGGAGTGGATGAACGAGGGAGGGGGGTTATTGAAAAAGAGAGAGGGGGGATCAACACGTGGTGGTGACGTCAGAGTCGTGACTCCCAAACCCCCACGTGACAAAAAAAACTCACCAACACCTATAAATATAGGAAGCTCACAAGAAATTCACTTAACTTATGGATCCGCGTTAAGACACGTTGTTCTTTGAACTTCTTCAAATACCGACAACACGACGACTTTCTATTGTTCTTTGTTCTGAACAACATTGTTGAACAAATGAACATCTACTTAGCCACGCTTCACTATGTCACAAGCATATTTCCCGTTACCCGACCGAACACGTTTAGTCTCACTCGTCATCTCCCGGACTTTATTAAGTTTGTTTGTTGGACGTATCCGCGGTTGTCTTTTGTTTCTGACGGTCCGCGAACTCAGGGACGCTACTCCTCTCGGCGACGCGCGTGGTTTTAGTGTGTTGTGTTTGTGAAACTCAGCGCCGCGACGCGTAGACAGACTTCGTGGCTTGTTTCACGGGTACCCGCGCAGTTCGTCTGGACGCCACCGGAGGAGCTAGGTGTCAGGAAGGAGGGGGAGGAAGGTTGTTACGCGCGACGTTAGGCTTTTGTCACACCCTTCTTTCCCCCCTCCCCCCCCAGACCCCTCACTCTCATGACCGACTAAAACAAGGAACAAATCCAGAGAGATGACTACATTTTGTATGATAGCATCCACTTTTGTTTCTGTCCTTTCTCTTCGTTTTATCTACCGTCTCTTTCCTGGGAGGCGGTTGGGAGCAGGCGACATATTGATTTGCTTTTGTCGGATTGCACCGCGAGGGTCGGGAGGGTTTCGAAGGGACGGTAAGGTTTTTAGAGGGTTACGAGTGGTTTTATATAAGCGGGGGGTGAGAGAGGTGAAGTTGGGCGAAGTGGTTTCGGTTTGAACTGTGAGGGAGGGCTTTTGTGACAACTGTTACATTATTAGTAAGGTGGATGAGAGTTTGCGGGAAACTGGGACATAACATTAAAGAGCTTAGTGACATAGACAAGAGGTTTAAGCTTAACAAAACCGCATCGATAGCCGAATAGCCTAACGCGTCATCCTCATGTTGGATTGGATTGACGATTACTGAGATATCGGGGTTTGATTCCCGGTCAGCTGAATTTAGGGTGTTTTACCATGAGTAATCTTCAACTCCCTTTTTAGGCAAATACAAGATATATTTTCTATTAAATTTACCTTTTTGATACCCATACCATTAACGTGATTAGTATATGTGTATAGCTCAAATGGATATTAAGGTGCAGTAAAAATAAAAGTTGATCGACAAACTTTATTGCATTATATTAAACGCTTGGTTTTTATTTTGCACTACCTTCTTATACCTACCTGAGTTATCAGCATTTAATTACATTGATGATACCCGCCTCGGTGGCGTAGTTGGCTAACACGCTAGTCGTGTTGAGCTCTACTGCTGAGGACGGGGAGATTGAGGTTCGAATCTCGGTCCGGTGAACTGGGGGTGGTTTTTTCTAAAATGGTTTTCCACTCTCCCTCCACGAAAATACGGGTTCACTTCCTCTATTTAAACCTTCCCAATTCCTAATCCATTAGAGTAATTAGTACTTAAAGCGTATAATCCGAACGGGTAGTAAGACGCAGCGCTAAATAAAAATACATTGATGATGATGTTGAAAGGAATAACGTAAACTTTAGAAAAGTATAACCGCATTTTCGCAGAGTGAGAATGAGAAACCATTTAGCTAGAAACACCTCAATACAGCTGGTCGGAATTCCAATGCTGACTTCCCCATCAACGAGACAGTATATCAGACGAGACTGACGCCTTTGGCAGCGTGTCCACCAATACTAATATAGATTATTGATAATAGTGACTTAATATCATAATTCATTATAAATAAAATGCTCACTTTACTACAAAGATACTATTTTTTTACAATAACACGAAATATAATATACGTTCTGAATATTATTTTAATGTAATAATATTTGTAGCAACCAACTTTCGATAAAACTATTAATTATGTTTAGATGGCTGTGATGACTTTAGAATTTTCTATAGGTTCATAGTTTATTTTATCGGTGTGAAATGAAGAAGAGGGACACAGATTTATGGCTGTAAAAAAAAGTCGATATGAAAAAAAAAAAATATTACATTGATCGAGCTGATAATTTCATGCGTCTTAGACCACAGAGTTCTGAAGGTGATATATAATGAATAAGGACTGTTTTTCTTATATTAGAAGTTTACTATTTAACACCAAGGTCCTGGTAAAGGTAAATTCCCCTAGTCCACATCGGATGGACCACAAGCATCGCACGAATAAGATTGATTTAGTGTACTGCATCCACTGCATTCGGAACATTCCTATTTCCAAAGGAGATTGTTCCCAACATCAAGCCTTCATTTCTATCGTGTTGCCTTTTTTATTCTATATCTATAATCACATCAGTGGCAAGGTTGGTCGTTAGGATAAAGGATACTAAAGACAAATACTTTAGCTGCACCCCACAAAGATATAATCAATTTAAAAGTGGCGCTGATGTAGCTAATCTAATTTGACTTTAAATTATTATTTTTCTGATCAAAAATGTGTTGTTTTTTTAAAAAAAATTATTCAAGAAATTTTTACTCTATTTTTAAGCTTATCACAGTTATTCCGACAAAAATAACAAGTTATTAGATTCGTGAGCACACTTATTAAATAAACTTTAAAAACGTTCACAAGACGGCAGACTTTTATTATGTAACTATTTATGTGAGGGGGAAAAATAACTCACTCACACGCGGTAGTTTGCGAATTGGTGATGGAATAAACTGAAAAATAGTTCGGTCACAAACGACTGAATTACAGGCTGTATTTATATAGGTCACGAACTATTAGTTTCGCTAACGACTAAACTAAAAGTAGTAGTTCGCGAACTATTAACCTATATAAATGAACTGCTCATTTCAATTAACTAAATCACTTTGAACTTTTCCCTAACAGTGAACTGTACTGCCCATCTTTCTAAACTAAATATAGAGATAATAAACTCCGGGAATTTAGAACGCGGGTGAGAGTGGGGGTTGCATGCATTATTCAGAATTCCAGATTACGTCATCCACACACACCACATGGATTGGATTCTTATCTGTCTCCTGGAATTAATATCAGCATTGCTTACGATGCGGATAAGTGAACGCAGTCTCATTAAAAAATAATGTAAATAATACAAAAAACCTATGCGAGTTAGTAGATACTTATCTTTAGAAGCAACTTTAAGGTGAGGCAGAAGGGATAGCAAGTATTTTTTTTACAATTTTTATGGAATTAAAACTTTTTGGCCAAAATAAATCAAATATTTCCAGCAGTCGAGCTCAACACGACAAGTGCGTTAGCCAACTAAGCCACCGAGGCGTTCACCAGTTATAGTTTCGATCGGGCTTGGCTTGCTGAAAAAAAGGTCAGTCAATAAGTTGCCAATTTCCAGCTGCCTAATTTAAGCAAATCCAAACTGCAATCCTGCCTTTATCAAACCAGATTGTTTGGTTTGTTATAAATATTCTTTAAATTGAAAAATGACACCTTGACACAGGGAATCAAACCCGGGATCTTTGGCTTAGTACTCTAATGCTCTTACCACTGAGCTATCCAGGAATCATCCCGTACCCAGGGTCATTCTTCACTCATATTTTAAGGCAGAGTTTGTGATGGACTTGTGGATATTGTCGGTTACAAATGATCTTTTCCACAAATCCATCATAGATTCTGCTTTAAAATATAAGTGTAGAATAACCCTGGACACGGGACTATTCCTGGATAGCTCAGTGATTAGAACATTGACGTGATAAGACAAAGGTTCCGGGTTCGATTCCCGTGTCCAGGTGTCGTTTTATCAATTTTAAATATTAATACATTTAGATGCAGCTATAACCGTAACTAACAAATAGAAAAGATTAGCTATTTAATCCGGTTTGTTATTGATACTGGGGTGACCTGGTGGTCTAGGGGTAAGGTGTCGGACTTCTATGCTGGCGGCCGGGGTTCAATCCTCGGTCCCGGCAAAGATTTATCTGATTACCAAATCCTTCCTTCACCTCTGACAAGACATATTGTGAATGTGAGGAATGCCAGGTCTCCACCGTGGTTAGGATTCCACGTTAAGCTGTAGGTCCTTCATTTCATCTCACATTCACCCTACCATTACACATTAGCGTACGTGCGTATAACCCGAACGGGTAGTAAGACGCGGTGCTAATAATAATATTGATACTGAGACACAATCTGGACTTGTTATGAATAGGATTCTTTTTTACAATCACTAACGTTATTGGAAGTAGTCAATGAAAAGGCTCATAATAACTGAACCAGTGGGTCGCTAACTAACGCCAGACCTTAAATAACGGGCTTATGACAAATTTTAGGAAAGCATACTATATGCCACTATATATATATATATAAACATATTTTATACATATATATGTATAAAAATTATCTTTATAATAATACAGTTTCAGACTTGACAGATTTATGGTTTTGAATAAGATAAATTAACGCAAAATCTCAGGAGTCGCTCACATGGTAGACCAGATACCCACTGAGCTAAGGCCTCTTTATGACTGGTGTAGTATTTCAAGTTTCTACACCAATAAATAGTTTAACTTATTATTCATGGTACGTTAAAAACAACGATCCGTCTCAAAAACTCCCGGTAAACATAAATTGCCCCAAGAGTGTTGGCATCCCACAGATTTTAGGCTTAGTATATTATTATTATTAATAATAGTAATAATAATTGCCGCAATTATATCAAACAAATCATATTGAAAATCATATCGTTGTACATCTTTAAGTCGAAGAGTAGGCCTATCACTTGTAGTGTGTTCGTAACTATTCTAAAGTTCTTGCTCGTCTAATATTCCAAACTTTGTTTATATCTTGATATGGATTAGCAACGGGACTGTATAACGCATTCCCCTCTGTTTTAGGTCAGTTTTATTGAGTGTTAACTATTTTATAAGGCCAGACCCAACTTGGAAACTTGACCAAAGTCTATTAAATATATTATAACTTAATCTTTAAGGTGCGGACTATTGACAGTAAAATCATAGATTAGAAGAATAGGTGCAATTGCATTTTTAAGGTTGGAATATAAAGGCTTAACGCTTGTATAGTTATTGTCATCTTTCATACAGTAGCTTTCAGAATTATTATGATCTGAAATTCTAGTAGATATTTCTTTCTATTCCAAACCATCAATCCATAAAACTTCTTAAATAACAGAAAAATATGAAATACATCGGTTCAGACAAGGGAATGTGCAAAGCCAAATGAAGAGGTTTATACTTTTACACAAATGCATGTTTGAAAATAAAATATGTTTGTGTAAGTTGAATAATTTTCCATCCCTACACTACGCACTTTTCAAATTGATATTAGAGGCAATCACAAAACACTTAATGCAAAGTTTTAAATATAGGCTATTCTCTAGTTGTTGTTTTTTGTGTGCCATGTTTTACAAAATACCCTAGCTCTCCGAATAGTAATGTGAGAGGTATAAATTAGTTTGAATGTACCCGAATTTACCTTGTAAGTGAATGGTTAATTACTTTGGAAAAATAACATCAGTGCACCCAGCTATGATTTTATTTATATTTTAAGTATTTAATTGCACTGATTATATCAGTACACGAATTACAAACAAGATTAATTATAGAACCCAGCCCCGATCGTTGATTCATTACCGTGAAAGGGTAAATCCCAATTTCACTAATGATACCTTTTAAGCCATGCTAAGAATTGAGCCCAGGACCTCTCATATTAATAGTCAAACATGTTACCAATTGAGCTAATGTGTTAGAACTAACCATGTGTATTTTATTACCACGTATTACTACCCGTTTGGATTATACGCTTATGTACTAATTACGCTAATGTCTTTAGGAATGAGGAAAATTCTGTATATAGGAAATGTACTAAAATTTGCGTGGAGGGAGAGTGGGAAAACTATTTTGGAAAAATCCCTAGCGTCGGCAGCCTTGTCTACTGCGAGAGTGCACCTTAGACCATATGGCCACCGAAGTGGGCTGGCAGTAATTTAAACTCCAACTAGTCACTAGTAGAGCATACAAAACTGACTCCCTTGTCCACGTGCCCCCCACTGTGGGTTTATCTGGTTAATCGGACTAAATGAATAAGTATTAACATATTTAAGGCTTTGTTTAAGATCAAACCGGGGTGATGTATCCCTGGAGTGTAAAAAATGTCCCTGATGATTCAACCTTGGAAGATAAATTATTTAACTGAGTGGCCAAAGTCGCTTTGGGTAAGTTTTCACCTCACAACTTCTTACTTTAATCATCCGAGCTATCAGCACTCAAATCTCTCTGGAATGGGGATTAGTAGTCTACAAATTATAGTAAATGTATCGACATTTTCTTGGAGGGGAAAAAACAACACTCTTAGTTTGATTTCAAAACCCTATCTACCTGTCAGTGTCAAACTAGATAAGTCTAATATTTATTCCACAAAACTACTCACAAAACACACTAGTTTACATAGCATTTTTGACCATTCTAAATTAAATTAATATTTAAACTTTAGATGTATTCGTGGGGGTTCAAGACCTTAGCTTAGTCGGTAACATGTCTGTTTAGGGTTCGATTCCCGACATAGCCGAAAATTTTATCACTGGTGAAATGTGTGTTTACCCTTTCACATTGATGAATTAACGGGCCAGGGACTGGATGTTGTGCCTATCCTAGTCCTAAGCTAGATTATAAGGCATATGAAGCTACGACAGGCCTATCAATCTGGTAGTGGACTTGAATAAAAAAACTGAACCAGTACATATGTTGGAAACAGTCATGGATGAAAAAAAATAAAAATTAAAAAAATGAAATTATGAAAGGACTTTGAAATCCTATTTTTATAACTGACAATGGGCCTACATATAATACACACACAAAATTAATTTAAATCAAGTCAAATTTAATTACAGATTCTCATAAAGCTTCCTAAAACTGCCCCTTTTCATATGGAAAACTCCCCGTCGTCCGGACCATCGCATCGTTCCTTCTGTTGAATACAAAAGCCGTTAAGTTCCCCCGTGGCCTCATATAATTAATCCGATTTCCAGACTTCGTGGAGCGGTGGAATTACAAAACACCAAAGACAAACAAACTTAAAGAGATCTGTTCCACCGACGCCACGAGTGGCGTTCTAGATAGTTCCAGTCGGCTCTGTTGGTTGAGTCTGATTTAGTGGACTGGCGTCGGTACGATGTGTTTCCTCCTCCTGCGGTACCAATGTTAGAAAGTATTCGGGGTGAGGGTGACTTGAGAGTCAAACAGTGTAACTCTCCAGAAGTTTGAGTTCGGAAACTAACTTTGGACAAGTACAATTATTAGTTACATAGTCGTTGGGTAACTGAATGATTAATTTTAGAACGTTTTACACGTAATAAGAGAGCACAAGGGAAAAGGGGGAGAAAGTAACATTTTACACATTTTAAATCAAAACTACTTTTAAACCACTTTCCTGGCCACATGGTCTAAGGAACTACAACCACAGTAGACTGGGCTGCCAATGATGGGGAAATCGATGTTCGAATCTCGGTCGGATGTATTGAGTGTGGTTTTGTAAACATGTTTTTCCAGTCTTCTTAGTTGCTAAAACCATAATCTTAACTATTACATAAACGTTTAACTTTAACGGGTTAAAACATTTAGACCAACCGCCATATTTTAACGAGTGACCATATTGAAAAATTAAGTGCATACGTCGTTTGGCAAAGGTTCAAAGATGGTTCCTAACAAATTTTGTAAAAAATTAATTAGTGCATTGGACAGGTTATCGTGGAACCAATAATATGAAGAGACATATAAATTAAATGCCAGATATTCAAATTAAAACAGGACCTCACTACCTTAGGTCAATTATTTCTGTTTAGTAGTTGTTAGCACTGACACTATTTGTCAAAATCCACAACTGCATAAAACTTTATCCGAACTATAGATAGTGTGACATTGATCAAGTAACTTAAAAAAAAACAACTGTAGTGTTTCGACAGATTATCATTTCCCTGTTTTCCACAGCGATCCTTTGTTTGGACACAGCTAATAGACACATACATGTATTCGCTCTTCACAACATGGGAATATGGTTGTACACCATTTCAACACAGTCAAATACCCCTTAGCAAAACAAAGGATTATTATAACATTGCATTACTAGGAATTAAAAGATCATTGCCGAGGGATTATTGGTGAAACACGTGATCAGGCACCATTAATGAGGACATCTCTAGGAAAATATTAACATTCACTCATAAAGAGAGATACATTTTGTGCTGTGGAAAAATTTGCGTGGAGCTTCAAGCTGCTTTATTCGATCACCACATCCTTCCCCTCCCCCCCCCCTCAATCCCTTCCCCCCTTAATTCCCCTCCCCCCCAATCTAAACTGTGAGAGTAATGTTAGATGAAATGTCACAATTTTTGAAAAGTCATTATTCACCATGGATTTAGAATTCATGATATAAAACAAACACGTAACTAAAGGGGGGTTGAGAAAGTGGGCCTGGGGGGG